>VMDR010000737.1:150867-181651 GCA_007922815.1 Macrotus californicus
ACCTTGCAGGCAAGAAGGGGCTGGAAAGAAGTATTTGAAGTCATGAAAGGCAAGGACCTATGTCCAAGATGACTCTATCCAGCAAAGCTATCATTTAGAATGGAAGGGCAGACAAAGTGCTTCCCAGATAAGGTCAAGTTCAAGGAGTTCATCATCACTATGCCCTTATTATATAAAATGTTAAAGGGACTTATCTAAAAAATTGATGAAGATCAAAAACTATGAACAGTAAAATGACAACAAACTCACAACTATCAACAACTGAACTTAAAAAAAAAAAAACCAACAATGAAAGCAAATACTAAGCAAACAAGTAGAACCAGAACAGAATCAGAGAAATGGACATCACATGGAGGGTTATCAGTGGGGAGGGGGAAGGGAAGAATGGGGAGAAGGTACAGGGAATAAGAAGCATAATTGGTAGGTACAAAATAGATGGGGAGAGGTTAAGAATGGGATAGGAAGCAGAGAATTCAAAGAACTTATATGTACAACCCATGAACATGAACTAAGGAGGGGAATGCTGGAGGGTTCAGGTGTGCAGGGCGGAGGTGGGATAAAGGGGGAGAAATTGGGGAAACTGTAATAGCATAATCAATAAAATTACTTTAAAAAAAGAAATCATACCATAACACCTTCACAAATCACATACAACAAAATTAGGCCGAAAAAAAAATAGCCAGATGAAACAACAGCACCAACCACCACAAAACTGTCCACTTGAGAAATTTAAAATGCACTTATGAAAACTCTTGAGTTAAAAAGGAAATTCAAGCTGGAATTGCAAACTTTTTTTATTGTGGTGAAATATACCTAACATAAAATTTTAATCAGTTTTGACTGTAGAGCTCAGTGACGCTAAGTACATACTATTATGCAACTGTGACCATCCCCACAAGTTTTTCATCATCTCAGACTGAAACACAAACTTTTTAAAAGAATGAAAACATTACATAGTAAAATTTGTGAGATTTATCCAAAATAATATGCAGAGGGTCTATAGCCTTCAATGAATTTACTCAAAAGCAATAAAGGTTAAAAAAATTAATTAAGTTCTCAACTCAAGAAACTGGAAGAAAGAAAAAATAAACAAATAAACCCAAAGAGGGTAGAAATTAGAAATTAGTAAAGATAAAAGTCAGAAATTAATGAATTGAACCAAAAATATAAAATGCAAAGTAATCAAAATTACAAGGAAATTTTGAGAAATCCACAATGATAGATTTTTTTATTGTTGTTCTATTACAGTTTTCCCAATTTTCCCCCTTTGCTTCCCCACCCAGTAATCCCCATTTCCTCCAGCAACCCCCCTCTTAGTTCACGTCCATGGGTCATGCATATAAGTTCTCTGGCCTCTCCATTTCCTATCCTGTTCTTAATGTCCCCCTATCTATTCTGTATCTACCAATTTGTACTTTTAATCCCTGTATCTTTTCCCCCATTCTCCCCCTTCCTCTTCCCAACTGATAACCCTCCAAATGGTCTCTATTATCTTTGGTTCTGTTTCTGTTCTGCTTGTGTCCTTAGTTTGTTTTTTAGATTCAATTGTTGATAGATGTGAATTTATTGCCATTTTACTGTTCATAGTTTTGATCTTCTTTTTCTTAGATGAGTCCCTTTAACATTTCATATAATAAGGGCTTGGTGATGATGAACTCCTTGAACTTGACCTTATCTGGGAAGCACTTTATCTGCCCTTCCAGGTAGCTTTGCTGGATAGAGTAATCTTGGATGTAGGTCCTTGCCTTTCATGACTTGGAATACTTCTTGTCAGTCCCTTCTTGTCTGCAAGGTTTCTTTTGAGAAATCAGCTGATTGTCTTATGGGCACTCCTTTGTAGGTAGCTGTTCTGCTTTTCTCTTGTTGCTTTTAAGATTCTCTCTTTATCTTTAAACTTTGACATTTTAATTATGATGTTTCTTGGTGTGGTCCTCTTTGGGTCCATCTTGTTAGGGACTCCCTGTGCTTCCTATTTCTTTCACCAAATTAGAGGAGTTTTCTTTCATTGTTTTTTCAAATAAGTTTTCAATTTCTTGCTCTTTCTCTTCTTCTTCCAGTACCCCTATGATTCAGATGTTGGTATGTCTGAAGATGTCCCAGAGGCTCCTTAGCCTATCCTCATTTTTTAGATTCTTTTTCCTTTTTGCTGTTCTGATTGAATTTTTTTTCTTTCTCATGTTCCAAATCATTGATTTAATTCTTGGCTACATCCCCTCCACTGTTAGCTTCCTGTAAATTTTTCTTCATTTCACTTAGAGTAAACTTAATTTCCTCCTGGGCCTTCTTAATGCTGTTGAAGTACCCAATGAGTTCCTTGAGCATCTTAATAACCAGTGTTTTGAATTCTGCTTATCTCCATTTCATTTAGTTCTTTTTCTGGAGTGTTGTTCTGTTCTTTCATTTGGGCCATATTTCTTTGTCTCCTCATTTTGGCAGCCTCCCTGTGTTTGTTTCTGTGTGTTAGATAGAGCTGCTTTGACTCCCTGTCTTAGTAGTGTGGTCTATTGTAGAAAAGCTCACTGGTAAGTTGGATGGGGCAGGGCCTTAGGTAATCACCAGGGCAGGGCAACCCGAGTCACCACTCTGTGGCTCTGTGTGGGGGAGGGCTCAGAGAGGGGACAATGCAGCTGCCTGGCCTCTGGAGTTTTGTCTGGGAGAAACTTGCCTCCTGGCACTCACCCTGTACGCCGTTGGTGCCCTTCCAGCTATTGCCCTGGTGCTGAATCCCAGAGGGAGTGAGTCTACATTAAGTCCCAAGTCCATCATGGGACTTTTAAGAGGAGACTCCTGAGAATCCCACAGTTTCTTCCACTGCCTCAACCCTCACTGATTTTTATAGCCAGAAGTTATGGGGATTTATATTCTTGGGCTGGGTGGTCTGGTGTGGGGCTGCAATCTCTCACTCCCAAGGTATCCCTTCCAATTTGTGTCCATCATGTGTGGGTATGGGACCACCAATTCACATCTCTGCCCTCTGCATCTCCACTCTTCCTACCTGTCAGGACGAATGTGGCTTCTTTAAATCCTTGGTTGTCAGACTTCCATACAGCTCCATTTTCTGACAATTCTGGGTGATATTTGTTTTGTAGTCTACTTGTAATTTTTGCTGTGGTTGTGTGAGGAGGTGAGCTGTGTTTACCTACGCCTCCATCTTGACCAGAAGTCCCCCACAAAGATAGATTTTAACACACTTTTCTCAGAAACTAATAGAGCAAGCTCACCCAAAAATTTGGTGAGAAAATAGAAGAAATAAACAAAAAAAATGACAAACTTGATCTAATGAATGTATAATTGTGAAGCCAACAATCAATAATAAACATTCTTTTCACACATATATTAACATTTATAAAAATTAACTACGTATTATTCCTTAGAACAAATTTTAATAACCATCAAATAACCAACATCACACAGTCCATATTCTCTGACAATGAAATTAGTATCAAAAACAAAGCAAAACTGACAGGAAAAAACACACACACATTTGGAAACTTAAAAGCACATGTCAAAGTAATTCATGAGCCAAAGAAGAAATCTCATGGGAAAAAAATATTTAAAACTAAATGACAACGCAAACACTATGTAGCAAAACTTGGGGGATGCTATAAAGCAGTACTTAGGAGGACATTAATAGCTATAAAGGCGTATTTTAAAATGAAGAAAGCTTAACAATTAATGAATTAAGAACAGAACTCAAAAGGTAAACAGTGAAAAGGGTGTTGGCCTGAGTCCGAGAGAACCTGTACCACACATTCTGTAGTGCTACCCAGGGAGAAAATTATCATGTTGTTACCAACAGGACTCTGGGCAGCCTCAGAAAGGATTCCCTGCTCCAGTGTGGCATCAAAGAAACAAAAACTCTTTGTGAGAGGCCCAGTGAGAGCTGAGTCATGCCTGCAGACCTTCTGGACTTCACCGGAGCAACTACCACCATCAGGCTGGTGCTGGGCCACAGGCTAGCTCTCCATACAGTCACTGTGGAGTAAAGATTCCACTTGATTTACAGTGGATAACTTGCTCTGGGAACACCCAATAAGAGTAGCACCTGTCAGCTCTGCACTGAGACTGTACTTGGTCCCCCCTTCTGACTTGCCCCACATGACATTTTGTTCTTACAATATCCCAGGACCACAATAGCTTGAGATGAGGAGGAGCGAGTGAGTACTAGACCCCGAGAGGGATGTGGATGGTAGGATAACACCCTCCACACACCCTTGGGGAGACTGAACTGATCCAGATGGAAGTTCCCTGAGCTGGGGTGGTATTAGTGATGTTGCTGTATATTTCCATACAGACACAGGTGCATGCAAAAAATTATCTGCAAAGACACATGCTGTCCTGGTCACCATGGGGCAGGGTTCTGAGATTGCAGGTGGTGATCAGGTGGCATTTCAGTTTATCAACATTTAATTACTTTAGGACAAGAATGTGTTCATATGTTACTCATGATTTAATAAGAAATCTTTTAGAAAGAGAATGGGAGGGATACAAAATGTTAACTATGCTTTTTGTTGGATGTGCGTATTATAAATAATATGTTATTTTTCTGTACCTTCTGTATTCTCTAGTGTTCTATGGTGGCACTGCCAAAGCACTTTCTGTAACGATGGAGATGTTCTACACCTCTGCTGTCCGATATGCAGCAGCCACCAACAAAGTGCGGCTACTGAGCACTTGAACTGTGGCTGCTGTAATTGAGGAACTGAAATTTTAATTTAATTTAATTTAAAAATGTATATTTTAGTGATTATGTCATTACGGTTGTCCCATTTTTTTTCTCCCCTTTATTCCCCTCTGCCTTGTACCTCACCTCCCACTAGCATTCTCCCACCTTAGTTCATGTCCGTGGGTCACACATATAAATTATTTGGCTCCTCCATTTCCCATACTATTCTGAACCTCTCCCTGTCTGTTTATATCTACTGTTTATGCTCCTTATTCCCTGTACCTTTTCCCTCATTCTGCCCACCCTCTCCCTGCTGGTAACCCTCCATGTGATCTCTATTTCTGTGAATCTGTTCCTATTCTAGTTGTTTGCTTATTTCCTTTTTGTTTTTGGTTTTTTTTAGGTTCGGTTGTTGATACTTTTAAGTTTTTTTTATCATTTTCTGTTCATATTTTTGTTTTTGATCTTCTTTTTCTTAGATAAGTCCCTGTAACATTTCGTGTAAGGGCTTGGTGATGATAAACTCCTTTAACTTGACCTTATCTGGGAAGCACTTTATCTGCCCTTCCATTCTAAATGATAGCTTCGCTGGATAGAGTCATCTTGGATGTA
Source organism: Macrotus californicus (assembly GCA_007922815.1). NCBI lineage: Eukaryota > Metazoa > Chordata > Mammalia > Chiroptera > Phyllostomidae > Macrotus > Macrotus californicus. Next base: position 156,146 of record VMDR010000737.1, read on the forward strand.
GGTCCTTGGCTTCCATGACTTTGAATATTCCTTTCCAACCCCTTTTTGCCTGCAAAGTTTCTTTTGAGGAAACAGCTGATAGCCTTATGGGAACTCCTTTGTAGGTAACTGTCTCCTTTTCTCTTGCTGCTTTTAACACATTGCGTACCGCATAGAAATCCCTAAGACATATGCCAGGGACCGCACATTTTTGGGCAAACTGCACGTTATTTAAATCATCATAACTACAGATCATCTCCGGAATCGTCAAAACAGTCATCTGCATCTTCGATCTCACTAGGAATATCTGATAAATTATCGTTAAATACTTCCAGAAGTGTATCAGTTTCATTGGTTTCCTTCCTTTTTCTGAGAGGGGGCATTTCTAAAAGCGCCAGGAACTTGAAGACAAAGACTATTCGAATGACCAAAATACAGTGTAACTGCAATGCTTTATGGGTTCGTGCAATTATATAGTTTTTCGTAGATTGACCTGCACGGTTTCCACCAATGAGATAGCTTCATTCGATGTGGACAAGACAGTGTGTTGACACCTAAGGTCCATAACAGATGGCGCGCGAAACACGTGAAAACTCATGGGCGGTACGCAATGTGTTAAGATTCTCTCCTTGTCTTTAATCTTGGGTAATGCAATTATGATATGCCTTGGTATGTGCTTCCTTGGGTCCTACTTCCTTGGAACTCTTTGAGCTTCCACTTCCTGGACTTCCTGGAAGTCTATTTCCTTCACCAGATTGGGGAAGTACTTCTTCATTATTTGTTCAAATAAGTTTTCAATTTCTTGCTCTTCCTCTTCTCCTTTTGGTACCCCTGTGAATCGGATGTTAAAACATTTCAAGATGTCCTGGAGGTTCCTCAGCCTGTCCTCATTTTTTTGGAATTCTTGTTTCTTCATTCTGTACTGGTTGAATGTTTATTTCTTCCTTCTGCTCCACATCATTGGTTTGAGTCCTGGTTTCCTTCCCTTCACTGTTGGTTCCCTGTACATTTTCCTTTATTTCACTTTTTATAGCCTTCTCTTTTTCTATTTTGCAACCATACTCAACCATTTCTCTGAGCATCCTGATTACCAGTGTTTTGAACTCTGCATCTGATAGGTTGGCTTTCTCTTCATAACTTAGTTGTATTTTTTCTGGACCTTTGACCTGTTCTTTCATTTGGGCCATATATTTTTGTCTGGGTGCATCTGTTATGTAGTAAGTTGTCTGGGTGCGTCTGTTATGTAGTAAGGGGTGGAGACTTAGGTATTTGCCAGAGCAGGGCAACCCATGTCACTGCATTGTGGTGCTGTATGTGGGGGAGGGGTTCAAGAGGGAACAGTGCTGCTTGCTTGGCACTCATCTGGCTTTCAGTCACTTCCTCTGGTACCCACAAACAGATTGGGCCCTTCTGGTGCTGATTCCCAGGTGAGTGGTTTTGTGTACATTCTAGGACCCTGTGGGTCTCTCCAATGAACTCTCCTGTGAGGCTGGGAGTTTCTCCTGCTACCGCAACCCCCATGGGTTTTTTCAGTCAGAGGTTTTAAGGCTTTATTTCCCTACACTGGAAGCCTGAGTTGCGGGGTCTTTTTTGCTCCCCAGTTGTTCCTCTCAGTTTATCTGCTCGTAGATGTGGAACCACCCACTCTGCCAGTTGCTACCTCGCCTGCCAGCTGCCTCCTTGCTGCAAGTCCTCTCCACCCCTCCTTACCAGTCTGGTGAATGTTTCTTCTTTAACTCCTTGGATGTTAGACTTCCATACAGTTTGATTTCCTGGCAGTTCTGGTTAACTTTTGTTTTTAAATTTGTTGTTGTCTTTCTTTTGGTTGTGTGAGGAGGCAAAATGTATCTACCTGAGCCTCCATCTTGGCTGGAAGTCTAAATTTTGTTTAATTTTAATTAATTAAAATTTAAATGTAAATATTCACATGTGGCTAGGAACTACTGTATAAGATAGTGAAGTTTTATAGTGAATTCATGCATGGTTTTTTGCTTTATTTCCAAGCGTTACTTTTGTAGTTTTAAAGACTGAGATATAGATTTTTCATCAAGATGGTGGTGTAAGGAAACACAGTACTTGTAACCTCCCACAACCATATCAAAACTACACCTAACCTACAAATAATCATCATTTAGATCCACCTAAAATCTAGATGAACTGAAGTCCTATAATTAAGCAAATAAAGAAGAAGCCACATTGAGACTGGGAGGAGGGATGGAGATGCACAGCAGACTGGTCCCACACCCATGTGTGGCAACTGAAAATCAAGATGGATGTCTCGGTTGTGGAGGTCCCCCCTGAGGAGCCTGGGATCCCAGCCTCACTCCAGATCCCCCAGCCCAGGGTTCCAGTGCCAGGAAGAGAAATATCCCTAACTTATGGCTGTAAAAACCAGTGGAGATGTTGAGCCCTCCCTCCACAGAGCCAGCAGGTGGGTGCCATACCTGAGTCTCTATCAACCTGGCTCACACTGCCCTGTCCTGGTGATTCCCTGAGATCCAACCCCACCCAATTTTGGGACCCCACCCAAACCCTTTCCAGTGACTTTTCCATACCAACAGCCTGTCTTGACTCATGCTGCCAACTTTTCTAAAATCTCTGAAACAAGCAGGATCTGGCCTCTGTGTACCATGTCTCTTCATAGGTGGCCCCAGTTCTGGCACTAGCAGCAGGAGGCCTCAGTTTGCAGCTTGGCCTCTACCCAGCACCTCCACGCTCAGTGCAAGTAGCAGCCATCTGCATATCACTTTGTAGTTCATGCCTGGTGGCCCCAGGCAAGGCACAGGTGGCAGGTCACCTTGGCCTGCACCTCCCTGGAGGCTCCAGAGCCAGTGCCCCCAGTGAACAGCTTCAGATCACACTGAAACACCACCCAACCACCTCCATGAGCAACACACTCAAGGGTTGAACTTGGCAGGTACCTGAGCCCCACTGAAGTGAGTCCTGTTCTCTGGGGTTGGTGCCTGCACAGCAGACCCTCTATGGTGGCCACAGTCAATCCTTGCAGCTGATTGGCCTGGGGTAAATTCCTCCCATTGACCATGCCAATAGCAATCAAGGCTCAACTACAAAAAGAGAGTGCACAGCTCACACAGGGGGCAGGGTTCACCAGAAGTGCCTAGAGTGGGTGATAGGGGAGGCTGTGCCAGTAGAGCCTACAGACCTTCTACTACATATGGTCACTCAACCAAGACCAGGAGACATAGCAACTCTACCTAATTCACAGAAAACAGAAACACAGGGAGGCAGCCAAAATGAGGAGACAAAGAAACATGTCCTAAAAGAACAGAACAAAATTCCAGAAAATAGCTCAACAAAATGAAGACAATCTACCAGATGTAGAATTCAAAACATTGGCTACAATAAACAAGAACCACAAAAAAACTAGACTCATAGATACAGAGAACAGACTGATGGCTGCCAGAGGAGAGGGGAATTGGGGCCTGAGAGAAAAAGGTGAGGGGATTGAGAAGTACAGAATGGTAGTTACAAAACAGTCATGGGGATGTAAAGTCCAGCATAGGAAATATAGTCAATAGTATTGTAATAACTAAGTATGGTGCCAGGTGAATACTGAAAATATCAGGGAACACTTTGTAAAGTACATGATTATCTAGTCACTATGCTGTATACCTAAAAATAATATAAAATAATATTGCATATAAACCGTATTTGAAAATAATAAAAAATTTAAAAATAAAATCACCAGAAGAAAAGAAAAAGAAAAAAGCATTGGTCATAAGAATGCTTAAGGAACTTAGGGGAAGAGTAGAGGAATTTAGAACTTCAACGAAGAGATAGGAAACATAAAAATGAAGATATAAAACGTAAAAAAGAACTAATCAGAACCCTGCCTGGTGTGACTCAGTGGATTGAGCTCCGGCCTGCAAACCAAAAGGTTGCCAGTTCGATTCCCAGTCAGGGCACATGCTTGGGTTGCAGGCCAGGTCCCCAGTAGAGGGCACTTGGGAAGCAACCACACATTGATGTTTCTCTCCCTTTCTTTCTCCCTCTAAAAATAAATAAATAAAATTTTAAAAATAAAAAAAAAAGAACTAGTCAGAGCCCTCTCTGATACCTCAGTTGGTTAGAGCATCATCCTGATATGCCAAGGTTGCAGATTTGATCTCCAGTCAAGGCACATACAAGAAGCAACCAATGAATGCATGAATAAGTGGAACAACAAATTGATGTTTCTCTCTCACTCTCCCTCAAATCAACAAATAATTTTTTAAAAAAAACTAGACAGAAAAGAAGAAAACACTAACTGAAATGAAGAATGATTTACAGGAATCAACAGTAGAGTAGATGAAGCAGAATATGAAATAAATGATTTGGAAGCTAAGGAAGCAGACAACACTGAATCAGAACGGCGAAAAATAAAATTTAAAAAAATGAAGCTAGTGTGAGCAGCCACTGGAACAGCATCAAGCATACCAATATTTGCATCATGTGAGTGGCAGAAGGAGAAGAAAGAGAATGAGAAATTGAAAACCCATTTGAAAAAATAATGATGGAAAACTTCCCTACCCTGGTGAAGGAAATAGACACACAACTCCAGGAAGCACATAGAGTTTCAAACAAGATGAACCCAAAGAGGCCCACATGAAGACACATCATAATCAAAATGCCAAGTGTTAAAGACAAAGAGAGAATCTTAAAAGCAGCAAGAGAACAACAGTTAGTTACCTACAAGGGAGCTCCCAGAAGATTGTCAGCCAATTTCTCAACAGAAACTTTGCAGGCTAGAAGACACTGGCACAAAATATTCAAAGTGATGAAAAGCAAGGAACTACAACAGGTATTACTTTACTCAGCAAAGCTATCATTTAGAATCAAAAGACACATAAAGAGTTTTTCAGCCCTGGCTGGTGGGGTTCAATGGATTGAGTGCCAACCTGTGAAACAAAGGGTCGCTGGTTCAATTTCCAGTCAGGGCACATTCCTGGGTTGTGGGCCAGGTCCCCAGTAGGGGGCACTTGAGAAACAACCACACATTGATGTTTCTCTCCTTTTCTTTCTCCCTCCCTTCCCCTCTCTCTAAAAATAAATAAATAAAATCTTTTTTTTAAAAAGAGTTTTCAGACAAGAAAAAGCTAAAGGAATTCATCACCACCAAAACAATATTACAAGAATGTTAAAGGGCCCTTCTTTAAGGAGGAGGAGGAGGAGGAGGAGGAGGAGGAGGAGGAGGAGAAGAAGAAGAAGAAGAAGAAGAAGAAATAAAAGATAAAACTATGCATAATAAAATGGCAAAAAATACATCTCTATCAAGAAGTACTTTAAATGCAATTGAACACTGCAATCAAAGGACATATGGTGGCTGAATGGATAACAAAACAAGACCCTTACATATGCTGTGCATAAGAGATTCATTCACATCAAAAGACACACACAGACTAAAAGGAAAGGGGTGGAAAAAGATATTTCACTAAAATGGAAACAAGCAAACAAACAAAAGGAACAGCTGGGGTAGCAATACTTATACTAGACAAAATAGACTAAAACAAAGGCAATAAAAAGAGCCAAAGAAGGACCCAGCAATTCCACTTCTGGATATTTATCCAAAGAAATCCTAAACACTAATTCAAAAAGACATTTTCATCCATATGTTTATTGCAGCATTATTTACAATAGCCAAGATATGGAAGCAACCTAAGTGTCCATCAGTAGATTAATGGATAAAGAAGAAGTGGTGCATATATATAATAGAGTAAGATTCAGCCATAAAAAATGATGAAATCTTGCTCTCTGCAACAACATGAATGGACCTAGAGGGCATTGTGCTGAGTGAATAAGTCAGACAGAGAAAGACTAATGTCATATGACTTCACTTACATGTGGACTTTAAAAAAACAAAGTAAATGAACAAGCAGAACAGAAACAGACTCATACTGAGAACAGTTTTGATGGTTGCCAGATGGGAGGTGGGTTGGGGGACTGGGTAAAAGAGGTGAAGGGATTTAGAAGTTCCAACGTGTAGTTACAGAATAGTCATGGGGATGCAAAGTACAGCCTAGGGAAGATAGTCAATAATATTGTAAAAGCTATGTATTGGATCGGATAGGTACAATTGGCGTGATCACTTTGTAAGTTATATTAATGTCTAATCACGGAGTTGTACACCTGAAACTAATATAGTATTGTATGCCAACTGTGATTTAAACATTAAAGAATTTTAAAAACTGAGGTATAACAAATCCAGCCCAGTGCACAGCCCTAAGTATATAGCTTGACGAATGTGTGTGTGTGTGTGTGTGTGTGTGTGTGTGTGTGTGTGTGTGTGTGCACCATATAGACACCACCAAGGCTGAGACAGTTACTTCCCAGCATCTTGGAAGGCTCCTTGGAGCATGCTGTCAATCCTAGTCAGTGCCTTCCGGAAATATTCTGATTTTGCTCACCGAAAATTAGCTGGGCCTGTATTTGGACTTCACAGAAATGAGACATGCATTACGTAGCCTTCTGTGTCTGTGTCTCTCACTCGGCATCACGCCATTCGCCTCACTGTTCATTGTGTGGCATTCCGTGATGCGAATACACCACTGGAGTCTTCCCCATGCTACTCTTGGTGGGTGTTGGAGTTACTTCCAATGTGGGGCTATCAGAAATAAAGCCTCTGAAACATTCTTGTGCTTGTGCCCACCAAAATGCTTGTTGGTCTTTTGATGGGTATAAGCACTGATTTCTATTGGGTATAAACCCAAGAGTAAAAGTACTAAATCACAAGCAATTTTAATTTTAATACCTTTAATTTTAGTATACTGTCAAAGATGTTTCCAAGTAGTTACACTCATTTACCTTTAATCATGCATAACTTTTATAATCAGGGGGAAAATATTATTTTGAGAAATAAGAGAGACAGCAGAGAAAGCTTTTTTCTAGACAAACTCCATAATTAGTGAATTTAACAAAATGTAAAATATATTATCCTTTGCCTACATTGACAGAGGTATTAGGAGGAGGTCTGGCTGGGTAGCTCAGAGCTCTGGTGTTGGGGTCAGATGACCAAGGACAAACCTCCGCCCTGCAAATCACCAGGTGTGTGGCCGTAGGAGTTACCAGCCCTCTCTGCTTTTTGGTTTCTTTGCCTGTAAATCGGGATGATAATGTTATCACCTCACAGGATTATCATAAGTATTAATAAAATAATGTTTATAAATTCCATAGAGTATGCCTAGAATACGGTCAGAGTTCGGTAAGTGTTGGCCACTACAGATGTTGTCAATATTTACACTAATACATGGTGACCATTACCAATTCTGGCCAGTCTGAATTTTCATTTTACTTTTTTAAATTAAAATGTGTCTTATTAAATTTTATTAAACAAAAGCCACTTTTACTAAAAAGCATTAATAATTAATTCTCCATTCCCATCCTTCCCCATTTCAACACTGATCAGTCAGTTCTCACGAAGCTCCTCTGTTCTCTACCATGGTGACAGCTTTGCTCTCAAATGGCTGGATGTTCAGATGGCTTTAGACTCGATTTAAAGACCAGTTTGCTAGAATGTTGCTAAGAGAAAATGCGTTTAAGTTGCCAAAACCAAATTAACTCCTAATACACAAGGGGACATGTGTAAACAGTAAACAGTTGCTAAAAAAAACGCCAACACTTATTCTCCTTCCATGTGGATTTAAACTCCATTATTAAACTTGCACCCCATGTCCAGACAAAGCACACAGGAGCACAATTCAAATTACCGAAAGCACTTTCTCAACCAGGGGATGATCCAAAGTCTCTCCAGCGAATTTAACCCCACACAGTTGGATGTATTTTCTGCCCATCGTGGGGTGTTGGGATGCTTCTTTTCTGACCCACACCAAGCCTCATCAGGAACACTGGCCGTGCTTCAAACTATGCACACGACACTTCATACTTCAGACTCGTCACATGCCAGTCACGGCAGGCCTCTTGTTTTCAACATGATGCTACTCTCTGCTGAGTCCTCAGGCGAGATCCTGTCATTGAGCACGTGTGTGGGCGGCTGTGTTGCAGACGTTGTCAATTAATTGACACACTACAGCCAAAATGGCCCTGCGGGCTCCCTCCCGATCTCCTAGCAGAACTGCTCCTGTCAATGTCTTCGTGTTGGAGACTCACGAGGTGAAGGTATTTGTGAGTCTGCCTTGGCAACTTACTGTCTCTACCCGGGACCTTTCCTGGGTCCCTGTACCCGGCCTGGCTTTTCCAGCCGAGGACCCACCTCACCCTGAAAGGACGGACCCCTCCAGGTTCGCTTGCTCAGTGCTCACGCAGCCATGGTTCTTTCTCTGCGGGTGGTGCCTCTGGTCGTGCAGATGGCAGGTCTCCCTTTCCCTGTGGACGGTCTCCTAGCTGAGGCTCCGAAGTCAAATCTGAGATGAGGCAGTCACAGCAAGATGCCACCCCCCCCCCCCGCCCCTTTATCTATCAAAATGCATGGTCCTGAGATCCAGGAAGAAAAGTCGAGAACAGTATCACCACCAGGGAATAACAGTCCAGACATTTACTGACTCAAAAAAATCTTCAGAGATAGTACCTGGAGGTGTGGCTGTTATTTGGGCGTCAGGGGTGGAGGGCTGCATTCCAGACACCAGATTAGGAAGCAGAGGATCCCCCTGAGCAGCTTCTTCCTCAAAGAAGAAGCACCTCCCTTTGTCCTTTTATATTGAGGTACTTTCTCAAATGACCTTTGATGTGTCTCATTGCCGCTGATGTTTTAAGAGACATGAAGTGGGGGACACTCCATTCAAGTCACCTTTTGGCAGACAGGTTTCTGATGATTCAAGGCCACATCCCAGGCAGGGCATCTGGTTTCTGTAGCTCAGAGAATTACTGCTCCTGATAAACTGTATGAGTTCCAAGGTTACTGCTGTCATATTGCATTCTCTGACTATTTTCCAGGTGCCTCCCCACCCCCCACCAAACTCACACCCACACTGCTCAACCCATTAGACTCCATTCCCATGTGGCATCCAAGTCAGTTTTCTAGCAAAACACCCTTGGGAGAGCTAAGCCAGTACAGCACCTGAAGCACCAGATGCTATAAACAAACAAACAAACAAACAAACAAATAAATAATTTTTTTAAGTTGTCAGTGAATGAAAAGCTTTGGAGCCCTGGAGTGAGCGATAGAGGTGGGGATGTCACCTCCAAATCTCTGCAGATTCTCACAAGGCACAGGTCAGTGGCAGAGTTGGGCTTAAGGGTTACTGGAGGACGGGATACACTCTAAACTGCTCAATGATTGGCCCCTCGAGGGGAGGGAGTGATGGCGAGCTCCTTCCCTGGATAAGTATGACCTCCTAATGGGGACGTTGTAGAAAAAGAATTAAACCTCAGATGGGTAGTTGGATTAGCAAATCTTCAGGGTCCCTTTCAAGCCTGGGATTTTATGAGATTCTTGAGGAAGAAAAGAGGGAGAGGAAGAAGGAAAAAGAGACCAGAGAGGAGAGAGGGGGCGGAAATGAAAGAACAAAGTTTAAAAGGAGACAAGAAGGAAGGCCAGAGGCTGGGGACCATTCTGTGCACGTGCAAACGCTCGGACAGAAACGGGAGAGTCCCAGGAAGGCGGGTATCTCAACGGGCGGCCAGTGGAGCGCCATGGCACCCTTCCACCTCCCGCACACATCCGGTCCTGTCCTGTGGGTACAGCCTTTGGGCCTAGCCTTGCTCAGGGAGCATGAGGTCTAACTGAACAATGTGAGCTCATCCTTGAGAAGCTTGGCCCAGAACGAAGTAAATGTCAGAACTCTCAGTAACTGCACATTCCTGTGGGCGAACTCAGGATCCTAGGGGGAGGGAAGATCTCTGGGACAGTCTCCAATCCTTAGGACAGTGGGGACAGGAAGGAACCCTTCTTCCCCTTCCCCCCATTCTCATGACCAGAGGGCTGGGTTGGGCCGAAAAAGCACTTTAGGGACCCAGCCAGGCCTGTGCCCAAAAGCAGTCATGTGGGTAGACTTTTAAGCCAATCACAGGAATTGGGCCAGTCCCTGCTCCCCGCTTCAAGGCAGCACTTTCAGGCGGAAAAAAGTTCTTTTCCAAAAAGCCTGTTTCTGAGCTGTGTCCCTGACAGGGGTTGGCTGCAGGGGCAGAGCTTGGGCTGTGGCCCTCAGAAGGGAGTTTTGCCCTGAGAGAGCTTTGCTGGTCTGGGAGGGGAGTCTGGGCTCCAGGCCTGGGAATTGTCATGGTCACTGCCTCTGTCAGGAGACAGGCTTGGAGAGCATGCAGGGGTGGACCTGGGTCTGGTCCCCCACCTGGCCTGGTCCAGTTGGGAAGACCTAGCACCCACAGAGAGAGCAGAGATGTAATCTTGATCTGCTCCCTCATTTCTGTGCCTTTCCTCTTCCGTCTGCCTTCCTGGTTATACTCCCTGTCCCACAGGGAGACGCAGCTGAAACACACAGCCAGCCCAAGGACAGCACTTCAGGCTGATCCGGATGCAGAGCTCAGCATCTGCTGTGGATCCGCCCCTCCGTCTCTCCTGTTCCCCACCCAGGAAGCCCCATTTCTGAGATTATTAAATCAGTGTGCTTCCAGCCTGATTCTACATGTGCACCTACCTTAGAGCATCAGGCTGCCCCACACACCCTGACGGTTGTCCCCACACCATTCATGGAGCACACCCTCGCACCCGCCCTTGTGCACAAACGCTAGGCTCCTGGGCTTAAAGGCACCAAGCTGTTCTGTGGAATCAGCCTTGCCAGGTTGCCCCTTTTCTGCCCTCTGTCATTTGCCTGCTCGGTGGTTTGTTATTTGTGACTTCTTTTGTGCAAGCCACAGCAGTGTTGCCCTGAGAATCTCTCCACTGGCTTCTCAGAGGACTAAGAGGCCGGTGTTGAGGCTCAGGAACTAGGCAGTACCATACAATCGCATCCTGCTGCAGAAACAGGGTCAGCCCAGGGAGAATTGTGCACACCCTGAACTGGAGTTTCTCAAGTTCAGTCTGCAGAGACCCATCCTCTCCTTGCTACCAGCCTCTCTCTCTCACGTGGTTTTGCCCCCCACCCCACCCCGGAGCGGGAGGCACAGGGAGCAGACGCGGGGTGTGCACACCTGGCAAAAATCACTGGACAGGCTAACAAACGCGAGATCTCAGGAAGGATCCCAACGGGAGGGGCCTCGGCGCCCCTCCCTTCTTCGGTCTCCCGCTGCATTCCGCCCCCAGGCTTCCTCCTTCGGTCACGGACAAAGAGCCACCAAGCCCAGTTCAAATCAACTGTTTTATTGAGCGTGTACAGAGGGACACACCTTTAGAAAAGGGCGCGGCCCCGCGGGCGACTGCGCCCGGGCTGCGCTTGTGCTGCGTTTCGCGGACCGGATGACCCAGACGCCCGCAACTCCCCACCCAACCCCAGGGCCGCCGTCACGGAGAAGGGACCGCAGCCCGAGCCGCCGCGCGCGGTCTGCCCTCCTCGCCCCCCCGCCCCTGCCCGCCCGCCCCTACACTACAACAAGGTCACGCCTCACGGGACACAGACTTTTCTCCTACAGAGCACGCGTCTAGGACTACACGCCAGGCAAACACTATTGTCGCGGAAGAGGGGGCGGGGCGGGGAGCGGTGAGGGGGGCCGAGGGGCTCCCCCCGCCCCCGTCCCGCCCATCGCGCTGCAGGCCACTCGCAGGCCTCGTGCGAGACAGGAACCCGGCCCCGACACCCAGGTGCTTCCTGTGGCCCCGGAGCTGCTCCGGGTGAGGTCTGAGCCCCGTGCGGCCGTGGGAGCGGAGCTGTCGAGTGCGCCCGTCTCCCAAAACCCCAGCCCACCCACATCGAAACTGGCTCGGGATCCAACACGCACCCTCGATGGAAAAGGGCTGCGGTTCCGAGGCGCTTTAAGTTAGGTTGAGAAAGCAGAAAAAAACGGACCCTCGCCCCCGGAAACACACACACACACACACACACACACACACACACACACACACACACACACACACACTTTCCCAGAGGCTGGGAAAAGGGTGTTGTTAGCACCAGGCTCGGAGTGTTGCTGTCTTTGAGAACAACGAGAGGATGAAAACCCGAGCGGGGAGCTGCAAGGTGCCCCAGGCACCCGGCTGGGCTCCAGCTGGTTAGAAGCGCGGTGGGGCAGGGGGTTGGGGGGTTGGGGGGCGGGGAGCACAAGGGTTTGGTCCCCAGTTGCAAGGGGGCTTCAAAACGAAAAACTAGGGAGCTGTCGCCAAACCCTGGCTTCTAGGACCTGCACCCTGGACAGCGCAGAGTAGGGGTTGAGCAGCGCTCCACTACAGGGACGTCTGCCGGCGTCCCGGGCCGCGCCCCAAGCCTCAGTGTTACCGCCAGAAGTTTCCAATGTCCCTCCCAATTCCTCTGGCTCCGGGGCTCGTGGTTGGGCGGGCTGCGGGGCAGGGGTCGAAGGTAACTGCGTGGGAATGGAGCGGCGCGGATTTCGCCTCATGGTCAGCGGCGGTGTCTTATACCGGGAGAGAGGAGCAGGGAGCTGCTTGCGGGAGGGGATTCGGTCCACAAGGACAATAAAGGTCATGGGGCGGGGGTGGGCGTGGGGGTGGGGCTAGTGAACTTGTTCCACTCCCCACTATAAGTCCCCAGGAGTCACAGTTGGGGGTGGGGGCGGTAAGAGGGCTGAATAATTGGAGGGGGGCATAAATCCTGCCAGGCCCAGATTTCTGCTCCCAGGCACCCAGGTCGGGGATGAGACTGGGCGGGGCGGGGGGCGGGGTTAGCCCGCGGTCTGCCTGTAGTTGCCGTTAATCTCCGGGGCAATGTTGACCGCCTCCGCACCCAGGGGCAGCCGGTCACTGTACTCTGAGCCCGCCTCGAACTCCTCTTGGTTGGCCTTGGACTGGGACTCCACCAGCGAGCAGGCCGCAAGGCTCTCCTCTCTCTGCAAGTCCCCACATGGGTCGCCCCGCTCCGCGTCTTCGTCAGGGCCCTCCCCAGGGGCCTCCTCTGGCTCCTCACCGCCAGCTTCGCCGCCTGCTGGGTAGCTTTTCTCGGACTCGAGGTAGGAGGCGCGCGGGTCGAAGTCGGCGGCGATGCGCTTCTCCATGGGGTCGGGAGCCTGCGGCCGCAGGATCAGACGGTAGGGCTTCCCCGGGTGTTTGGCCAGCAGGTGGCAGCAGGCGGCGCCCAGCAGGGGCACGGTGGCCAGTACCAAAAGGAACACGCTCACCGCCACGATAACCAGCAGGGAGGGCAACTCCTTCTTGGTGGCGAACACCACTTGCACGTGGCAGGCCTCGCCTGCCTGCGCCAGGCACACGGAATAGTTGGTGCCAGGCCGCAGGCCGCGGAACCAGTACGCGTTGACGCCCTCTTCCACGCGCGACCACTGAACTGCCGCGCCTCCCTCCGCCGGGCACAGATAGAGACGCCGCAGGGGCCGCCGCCCAGGCAGCCCCACTCCTCCAGCCCCGCCAGGCCCCGGGCCCCAGCGCGCCGCCAGCGGCGTCAGCTGCACCCGCGCCTCCCGCTCCGCCACGTCCAGCGCGATGACGCCCAGCTCAAAGACATGCGGCTTGAGGTCGGCGCTCTGGTTGAATGCGTGATTGGACACATACCGCGAGGGGTCCCCGTGGCCACAGCGCTGCTCCTCCACGGGGTCTGCAGAGACCTGGTCTTCCGCCTCCTCCCCCTCTCCAGCCTCCAACAGCCCCGCCTCCATTTCCCCAAGGATGCTACCCCGGGCTGCGCCTTGGCCTTTGATTTTGCCGTCGGACTTGGAGGACAGAACGCTGTTGATCCGGCCTTTGGCTGTGGACTTACGCTCAGAGGTCGGAGTCTGCACATCCGGGTCTCCCCCTGCGCTAGGAGCGTGCTTTGAGGGCCCGGCAGCTGCCACCACCACGCGTACTGACGTGGAGTTGGCGCCCAACTCGTTGTGGGCACGGCACGTGTAGACGCCTGCCTCTTTGGCACTCAGGAGGGGCACCAACAAGGAGCCGTTTGTTAGTGCCAGGAAGCGTGGGGTAGCTGGGGGCGCGGGCCAAGCTGGTGCTGGAGACGGGGTTGGGGCCTCCGTCTGCGTCGGCCCGTCCCCATCTCCTTCCCCATCTCCTTCCCAGTCCCCATCTTCCATCCCGTCCCTGTAGTCCCCCTCGCTCAGGACCGGCGGCTCTAAGACTACGATGCCACCCGGGATCTGAAGTTGCCATTGCAGGCGGGGCGTGGGGTGTCCTTCCGCCACGCAGTGTAGCGTGAGGGCTATGCCGGCGCGCAGGGGGCTGCCCGGAGCCGCAATGGGCGGCTCGACACTGAGACGCACACTGGGTGGTGCACAGGCCAGGGCGGGCAGGCGGTGCACCGGCACCCCCTGCAGCGCGGGGGGCGTGGCGCACGCAATGGAGTCGATCTCAGGTAGCGAGACTCGCGTGCTCTCCGCCCAGGCCTGCAGCCACACGAGGCTGCAGCCGCAGTGGAAGGGGTTGTGATAAAGTTGCAGATGTGACAGTGCGCTCAGCGCGTCAAAGGTGCCGGGAGCCAGTGTACGCAGCCGGTTGTTGTTAATGCGCAGCGAGCGCAAGTCCGGGAGCGCGCCGAGTGCGTCCCGGGGAAGCGACCCCAAGCGGTTATGGTTCATTTTGAGCAGCTGCAGCGCGCTCAGGTTACGCAGGTCGCTCCACGGGAAGCTGGATATGAGGTTGTGGCTCAGGTCAAGGTTCTTGAGCTGGCTCAGCACCGCCAGCGCGCCGCGCTCCACGGTTCGAACCTCGTTGTGCGCCAGCCACAGCGACGTGACCTGCGTGACGTCGGCGAAGGCCCCGCGCCGCAGCACGGTGATCTTGTTGGCGGACAGACTAAGCGTGGTCACGTTAGCCGGCAGTCCTTCCGGCACCTCGCGAAGCTCCTTGTACGCGCAGTCGGCGAACTGGTGTGCGTACTTGTCCACGCAGGCGCACGGCTCGGGGCACGCTCCCGCCACTCCTAGCAGCGTCCAGGCCAGCCACACTACTCCCAAGGGCACCATTGCGGATCCTGCAGGTGAAAGCGGGGAAAGACCGGAGGCGATTCACCGAGTCCCACCCACTTTCCTTGCCCTATCAAGCTCTGCCTCCGAAAACCCGTCTAGATTGGGCCCCAGGGCTCCGGCAGCCTCCTCTATGCCCGGGTGCCTCTCTTGGGCATGGGTGTAGCGCGGTAAAAGTCTCCGGAATCAATGCACGCTCCCTCCCGGAACCCTGACCTCCGTTTCCAGAGGGCTTCTGCCTTGCTCTTTTCTCTCCCCATCTACCCCTCTCACCCTGGCGCTTGGGCCCCTGCACAGGCTCGGCCGGCAGATTGCGGGTCTGCCTTGGGCTCAGCACTGCCCCGTCTGTACTTCTAAGCTTTTGTTTCATCCCATGAAAGGGACACACAGAAAGGGTATTTTTGCTTGCGACTGGTGTCCTCCCTCGAACTCTTTGTCCCGTGCGCAGCCCTGGCACACACGCCCATGCAGAACAGCCCAGACACACGCTCAGGCGCCGCCATCAAAGCGCCGACTTCTGCCGTGGTTTAGAGGCTCACAACACATTTTGCGGACACACAGACATAAAGGCACCCAGACACAGCCACAGTATGCCCTGGAGACCTCATTGTTCTGTCAGCTGAGCCCAGGATTGTGCGGCGTTTCCGCAACAGCGCAAAGCGCTTTCCTGTTCATTGTGGGAACTGACGGACACAAGGACACCAGTCTTCACTCGAAACGACCCACACACGGGGACACAAGCCCGCATTGGCACGTGAACACAGCCCTCGGCTGAGACTAAACTTCCAGCGGATTAGCAATGCGGAGAATTTACAGCGGGTGGCAAGAGCCATGGGACCTGCAGAAGCCGACTCGCAGCCCCCTCAGCGCCCTCAGCCTGAGCCGCTGCAGCTCCCTTCGGGAGAGAACCAGGGCTGCTCAGTCCGCCTTCCACCTGAGGAAGGAGGTCTTCCCCCTTGCACGGACCAGGAGCAGGGGAGGAGTGTCACTAAAGGTTCCTCCCTGCACCACAGAGCCCAGGCGGCTCCCAAGGAAGCAGAGGGGGCCGTAGCCCCTGGGTCATGGAGGTACCACTAGCTACGGAATTAGAAGGTTCAAGATTTTGTCCCTTTTCTGAAGCTCTACGACGCTGCAGGGTCCCTTCTCCCAGCCACACAAACGCACTTACGCACAAGCCCCAGGCAGGTCAGGCAGAGCCCCTTTCGCAGCCCCGTTTTTGGAAACCCTTGCTCCCCACTGCACCTTTGCTCTTCGGGGGGCAGGGGAGTGGAGCTCCTCCCCATCTCTCCCCAATCTCACGGGGTCCAGCACCAGGACGGGGTCTAACCTCACCCGGACCGGGGTCGGGGGGCGGTCCGGAGGCTTACCCGCAGCTCTCTTGACTCCCCGTGCCTGCCTCCGCTTCAGCCCCTTCTCCAGACTTGATGTCTCCGAGCCGGGACGACAGCCCCAGGGCGCATCTGTTGCTTGCGACTGCGGGGAAGACGGGAGAAAGGGACGGGTAAATCTGCGGTCTCCCTTAGCCCTGAGGTTCCACTTCAGTTTTTCCTTTCGTGTCTGCTCCCCCCACCTCTTTCTGGCTGCAGATTGACGAGTCTGCGCGCGCTCCCGGCGTGGCAGGCACGCGCAGAGCCTCTCCCATCTCCCGCATCGTCTGCATTTGTTAATGCCGTAGAGGCTCTGCCCCTCGCCGAGACGCGTTTCGGGCCCCCACGCCCACCGCCCTCGGCTGGGCTCTTGCCAGCTCACTGCGCCCCATAACCCATGTTCCCCCACATTTACACATCTGCAGACGTTGCTGCTACTCCTTATCCCATCGCTCCCCCACACATTCAAACACGTTGGCACAGACCCTCGCCCCTCTACACAGTCGGCCTTCACACGTTAGAATTATCCATCGTCGTGTGATGGCGTCGGTGTGTTGGGCTCTCACTGCTGTTCACACACATTTTCAAAGGCTCACCTTCGCCCAGGACACTCACCTCTCTCCGCCTCCCGCACGCACACACATTCTCCCGCACTCACCCTTAGAGCGGTCCGCCAGGCCCCGTGAGCTTCGCTGCTAATTGAACCAGAGCTGCTTTTATGCCCCGCAACACGTGAGACAAAACATCCTCGAGGAATTTGGGGGAAGGCAAGGCGCACAAATAAAGGGGGATCGTGTTTTGTGTTTAAACTCTTTTTGCAAATGCACTTAGTGGAGCAGACAGACCTCGAGTGGGACGGGCTGAGAGGCGCGCAGTCGGGCTCGCGAGGATCTTCCTTCCCGCACCCCCACCCCCTCTTCCCCCGCTAGTCGCCTCCTCCCCAAGCCACGCTCAACACGATGCATAATTTATGGTATTAGCAGAGCACCTCCCCCTCCCTACCATTTTTGCCTGAATCTGGGCAGACACCTGCCCAGGTCTCTCTCTGTGCCCCGCCCCACGCCTGTCCAATCCAAGGACGAGAACGCAGGGCCCTGCAGGGCGTGCGGGGAAGTGATGCCCCGTCCCCAGCCCCCCGCCGACCCTGCCTAGCCTTTTTAAGCCCGACTCTTGACGTCTGGTCTTTTGTGGCTAAACTAGCGCTGAAAGCCCTCGGCCCAAGTCGCTGGCTTGTGCGCGCCTCCGGGAGGAGCCGGGCGGGGCGCGTGGGTGTCAGACTCGGCTCCCAGGAAGCCTGGCTGAGCTTGCCCAACGCCTCACCCTCCGTGCTTGAGAGCTGGAGGCGAATGGGACCTCGGGGTTGCAGCAGACCACGCCGCCGAAGGGGTGGCTGTAAAATGTCTGCTCCCCTTGAGCTCTGTGGGCTGGGAACTTCGGGCTCCAGCACCCCTCTCCCCTTCACTTCTCCACAGCCTCAGAAGCAAACACACCGCCACCTTACACACGGTCCCCACAGCCTGCGCCGCTCGTCACCTCCCCAGTGCCTCACACGCTCACACAGCAGCCAACCTCGCCGTGCCCCCTGTTCCCGACCCTGGCTAACACCTGATTCCCGTCCGCCCGCACGGCCCGCAGCCTGGAAACAGAGTTGCTGGCCAGAGGCGGGAAACGGGTACCGGATCCCGGACACACGCAAAGCCCTCACGCTCCCCGGTCCTTTGGGGGCGCCCCCAGCCTTCAGCCCGGGTCCTGGGGCGTCTCTGGCGGTGGGCGGATGGCACGGGTTAGGGCCCTCAGAGAAGCGCCATCTCCGGGTTTAAATGCGGAGCATTTTAATGAGCTGGGGAGGAGGGGGAGAAAGACAGCAGAGAAGTGCAGCGTCTAAAGAGACCACCCGACCCCGGTTCCGAGGGTCCTTTGTAAATTAAATACGAACAACCTGGGCAAGCAAGCTCGGCGTCCGTCCCTCTCCGCCTCCTGCCGCCGCTACAGGAGGCCCAGCGGGCTGGGACCGGCGCATCTCTCTCAGCCCAGAATTCGGAACCGGAACTTCCTTCCACCTGCCACTGGAATGCCCACAGCGGACCCAGAGGGAGGGCGGCGCAGGGGTGAGAGCACCGTGACCCTGTGGTGGGACGGGGGAACGGGCCCCCAGTTCGGGAGTGAGTCCCTGCTGTTTGGGCCTGGCTGGCTCAGGGTGTGGCGCAGCCGGCGGACCTGGCGGAGTCTCTTTGTCTGCGGAGTAAGGGGGTCTTCCCCGCAGTGTTGTCCACGTCTTGGGGAACTTGAGGAGGCAGCTCAGAGAGCCTGGGCCCGGGAAGAGGGGTTTGGAGGAGGCAGAAGCCCAGCATCGAAGATGGAGAGTGGGGTCCAGATGGCGGGCTTCGGAGCCTTCCCGGGGCGGGGCGGGGCGGGGCTCCTAGCGCGGAGGTCGGGACTGGGGTTCTGGGGTGGCGGCGCGCGCCTCGTGGACCCTTCGCCAGTGTCCGCCTCTCCTCTCCGCCCGGTCCCCCACTGCAGGCGGCGGACGGAGAGGCGGGCGGGCAGGGGATAACTTGAAGGGTTCAGGGACGGTAAGACAGAGGCCGGGAAGTGGGAGTCAGAATGGTTTCGCTCACTCTCCGCGGAGTGTTTCTCTGGATCGCGGGGACCCGTCCAGCCAGCCTCCCGGGAACCGCCGGGACTCGCCGGCGGATCAAGAACCCTTTCCCTCGCTTTCCTGCCGGGGCTGCAGAAACCGGAGAAATTCAGCAGGAAGATGGGGCTCCAGGCGTCGGGACCGCGGCCAAGGACGCGCTGGCCACCCAGCGAGGGCGCGGGTTCCCGCGGGGCCCTGTGGTTCCCGCCCACTCTCCAGCGAGCGCTTTTGTTCCCCGGGAGTGCCCTGGGGACAGACAACCCTTACCCCAGCCTTCGGCCCCGGAGAGCCCAGGGCCTGCCCCGGCAGCCTAAAGCCCAAGTCGCCCCCGGCAAGGTCCGCGGAGAACTGGAGTAGGAGCGAGACTCCGGGTTCAGCCTCCGAGCTCAGCTGGAACACTGAGCGCTTGTCTCGCGCCGCCAGGCGCGCAGGAGCAGCTTAATGACTGTAATGCTAATAATGGTACAGTTGCTGGTGGGCTGGGGAAGCGGGAGCGAAGATACCACCCCCACCGCCGCCCACGCCTCTGATCGTTAAAGAAACAGGCCCCTGATCCGGGGGGTGGAAGTAGGTGTGGGGAGGGGACGGAGATGGGGTTCAGAGCCGACAGCGCGGGGCTGCGGGGGTGGTGGGGCGCAGGGAGCGGAGCAGACGGGAATCTGCAGACACCAGGCTTTTGGGCCAGGATGGGGTTTGCACCCTAGACAGACCCAGAGGCCCAGAGCGGGAGCTCCGGGCAGCTTTTTTTGCGGAACGACCTCTGCTGTAGACGATGCGGACCCCGACGGTCTAAAGGGTGGGGCGGGTCGAAACCCAGGAAATCTCCAGGTGTCCGGCCAGAGCCTGTTCACGCCCGCCCCCTGCTGGACACCGCCTGCAGGGCGCCGAGGCCCGGAGCAACGGCTGGGGGTGGGGACCCAGAGAGGACCGCGGCTGGAGCTCCGCGCCAAGGCCTGCTGCACCCCCCAGCTCTGCAGACTCAGTGGGGCAATGTTCTGAAGTAGGGGTGCTCTTAACCAAGGCACCAAAGCTTTCCTTCCCATGTCCACCCAGCCTAAGTCCCAGGAATCCGCAACCTCCTTACCTGCCTAACAGGTACCGCCCTCCGCTGTGACCCTACTGTTTCCAGCGCCCAGAGCACAGTATACGGCGCCATCTGAATACTCGAGGAAGGAATAGTCCCTGGCACGAACCAATGAGCTTACTCCTCATGGGAACCCGGTTTGAAGCCCTAGAAGACGGTCCTCGAGTCTCAACGACCTATCACATGTCCGATGTCGGAAAAAGAAAGTGTTTTGGCTCTTAGTGAGGCCAAGCACACTGCAGTTGAAAGTGCTGGGTGTCTTGGTGAGCTTCGGTTGCAACTGCGGCGCCCAGAGTTGTCTGCGCCTGTGTTTAACACGGCACATGCGTGACTTAGTGGCTGTGGCAGGGCCTCTGGAAGAAGGAGAGCTCGGGCATCAAGTATACCCAGCACGGCAGCCTGCTCAGCGGACCTTCCCCACGGCTGCCCTACACCCAGAATCTCCTAAACACTGGGTGCCTCCCACCAGCCAGCTTCTGCAGTCCTGCCCCCTTATCCCCTCAACACACACTCACACACGGTTCCCCACATTTTCAAAAGCTGCTTTCCTTCTCTGACTTCCAACAGAAAGCCCATTCGTCCGGGAAACCCACTCCTCTGTTTATAACCGCCCTCCCACCCTCCAGCTCTCCTTTCCCTAATACACACTCTATAGAGGTTCGGAGGAAAGATTGTAGCATCAGAGTTCAGCATGTACTAGCTCTGTGACCTTGGCCATGTTACTTCACCTTTCTGTGCCCTAGAAAAAAAGGTTATATATAAGAATAACAGGCCAGGCTGGTGTAGCTCAGTGGATTGAGCTCAGGCTGCAAACCAAAGGGTCGCCGGTTCGGTTCCCAGTCAGGGCACATGCCTGGGTTGCAGGCCAGGTCCCCAGGGGGAGCCACATGAGAGGCAACCACATACTGATGTTTAAAAAAAAAATAGAAAAAAAAAAAAGAATAAAAATTTTATTGGGTTGCTGTGAGAAATAATGAGTCAATGCATACAAAGCGCCTAGTACCTAGCCCTTAGACAGTGCTTAGAAATGAACTATTATTTTTTCAACAATAGCTAGTATTAGCCATCATTATTGCCTTGCAGAGTTGGGTCCAGGTAGGGTGACATGTCCTGCTGCACACACCCTCACATGCTTTTGTCTTGCCTCCTGCACAGGGGAAGGACCTTGGCCCTGCCCTCAAATGTCTCTCTTCACACCCTCTCCCTCCACACACACCATGGCCCAGCAGCAGTCAGAACTACTGTTAGCACTTGTGAAGCTTCCCGATCTGAGATGCTTCCCAGACTCGGACTCCGTGGCTTTCACCAGTGTGTGCCAGTTTCCGAAGAGAGGCTTGCAGCTGCAGCTTTGGGGGAAGGCTTTTAATTAAAACCACAATCTGTTTAAGTGTTTATTGGGCTCTGTGATTTTAATTATTTTCTAGGGAAAAACAACAAACTCACATGTACGAATGGGAAGACTGTTGATTCAGAGGAGAGTAACCACCTGTGGCGGTTTGCTGGAGGCCACTGGGAGGAGCCCCCTGAATGGCTCAAATGAAGCTCGACATTATTAACGATCTGGGACCCGGTCTGCGACCTTCCTCATAGTGCTTTCTAGAAGTCAGGGTAACTGCTGGTGAGGCCCTTTATTGCCATCACAATCAACGACAGCTCTTTCCGTGGCATCTCAGGTGATTGTCTTGGTCTGGGCTCGTCTCACTAAAGATGGGGAACCCCTGCCTGTAACAGGCGGGCGGCACTCCTGCTCGTGCAGGGCAGCATGCGTAGGTGTTCTACCCAGCCCAGACAGGACTGGCTCTCCCCAGACGTGAGTCCCCTCACAGCAGGGGAAGCAGGGAAGGGAGGGCAGGGAATCGCTTCAGGTGCTTCATCTGCAGATATCAGAATTCCCGTCTCAAAGTGTTTTGAATGGTTAATGTATCATCTCACAAGCGAGAAGCAGGGCTGGCTTCGGGGCTGATTGACTAAATGACATCAGCATGCCCAGTTTCTCGCTGTCTCTCTCCTCTGCCACCCTTAGGAGGGTTGCAGCCTGAGACCTGTGTTCCTTGGTGCCACTGGGGGGCTCAGCAGCAGCTGGGGTCACATGCTTATGGGTAACAGACTAGTGGATAGAGAGACTAGATTCTTTCTAGAAGCCATAGCCTCTCCTTAGGTCTTATCAACACATACTGCCTTAGGATTCCCCATCTCTGAGCCAATCACTGGCAGAGGGGATGGAATTAATTGGCTTAGAGTAATAATTATCTAGCCCTGAAATGGATGTTGAGGAGTCAGTCCCCAGCATGAAATCCCCTTTAATAGAAGCGTTGGAAAATTGCATGATCAAAGTAATCTAATATTGTGTCAGAATGAATTGGAATGAGACTGGCCATAATTACAGTGAACCATATTAGACAACCTCTTATCTGCAGATTAGACCAGCCTATGTCCATCCACAGTGTGGGACTAGGACCAGGGCTCAGTGTGTGAGCAGGATTGGGGCTCAGTATGTGAACAGGGTCAGGTCAGTGTGTGAGCAGGATCTAGGTTCAGTGTGTGAGCAAGATCGGGGCTCATTGTGGGAGCAGGGTCAGGTCAGTGTGGGAGCAGGACCAGGGCTCAGTGTGTGAGCAGGATCTAGGTTCAGTGTGTGAGCAAGATCGGGGCTCATTGTGGGAGCAGGGTCAGGTCAGTGTGGGAGCAGGACCAGGGCTCAGTGTGGGAGCAGGGTCAGGTCAGTGTATGAGCAGGATTGGGGCTTAGTATGTGAACAGGGTCAGGGCAGTGTGGGAGCAGGACCAGGGCTCAGTGTGGGAGCAGGACCAGGGCTCAGTGTGAGAGCAGGATCAGAGAGTTCTCTTGGATAGGCATATGTACACACTAGAGGATTGTCTGCTCTCACAGAATTCTTGAAAGGATAAAAACGTGTTCTTGGAAATGTCTGTGCTGGGATCCAAAGCTATTTCCAGAGCAGTGAAAGCGTCAGTTTCCAGCTGGGTATTTCTGAACAGGAGATGTTTATGAACTCAAATATGATCCTACATGCCTTCACATCCTGAACATGTCACCTGATCCCATGGCCAAAAAGAGAACCACTTTTTGTTGAGGTGGAAGATTGAAGGAAGAACTCTACCCTGGTCTTAGCCACGAGTGGGGAGGCCACCCAAGGCTGCCAGCTTTGCAGACTCGCTGTGTGATCTTCAGCAACTCCTTCCAAGTCTCTTCTTGCAAAGGAAGGAGAGTGTGTTGGATGTGCTCTGAGGCCCTTCTGTACGGCTGTCCTCCGAGACCCTGGCCCTTCAGAGCTTTAGGAGAAGCTAGTTTGAGGATGACTCGGGTTTCTAGGGGGCCTCCACCTGGGCTTCCTGCAGAAGGATGTCTTCAGGAAGTCTGAGCACTGTTGCTGGCCCTACTCCTCATGCTCTGGGCAGTTTGTTTTCCAACCCAGCACACTCTGTACCTGCTTCATCCCTTGAGGGCCTCAGCACACCTGGGCCCAGGAGTTAACCCTCTCCCTAAAACTGCTGCTCATTGCTCTGTGGGCAGGGGGAGTCCTCCTGCTGTAAAGCACTTCCTGAAGGCCCTTCACACAGCAGGATCAGGTCGTGGAAGGGGTGGGGTCATTAGAGATAAAACCTGACCACTGACTAGGTGTGTGGGCCCAGGAAGAAAGGGCACCCAGGAAGAATAGGTCTGTGGGCCCAGGAGCTCCCTGGCTGGTGGGGGCATGTAGAAGGGGGACATGACTCTTCTTGCAGTTCTGGCCACAGCTTTCTGCCCTGTGGCCTCCAGTTCTCTGTTGCCTGGTGCCATCAGAGGATGTGGAGAGGGGCCACCATAAACACATATTCTGAGACTCATTCACGGCAGGGTACAAGTTCAGGAAGTCTCTGTCTGGCTTGTCCCAGGGAGCTCGGTACAGAAATCACACCTCAGAATTTGTCCTGATTTAGGCAAAAAGTGGTTTCAGTGGATGCACAGCAGGCAGACATTGGGCTACTCTGGGGACAGAGACTTCCAGACACTGCCCTCTCTGTGCCTGCAGGCAATCAGTTCCAGGGGCCCAAGAGCAGGCTCGGAAGAAAGTTGCAGGTGTGAGCTGCCAGAAGAAACCCAGAAGCCAAGGGACAGGCAGCAGAAACCGGTCCGCTATGCTGCTCATTCCACAGATGGCACTGACAACTGAGTCCCCATGTTGCCAGGGCTGCGCTGGCTCGAGAGCGGCCGTGAGCCAGGCAGGGGGTGTCTGCCCTCAGAGAGCTCACAGGCCCCTGCACCTCCCAGCATGGTCAGGTCGCCTGTGTGTGAACTCTGGCGCTTCTGGAAGGCTAGCACCCCCAGGACAGGCTGCATGTGCCCCAACAGGTCACCAAGTGCCGTGGCTACAAAGACAGGCTGCACCCACCTTAATGGACAGGGGGCTGTCCAGAGTCACAGAGTGTCAGGCCTTGGGGCCTGGAGGTCCTCTGTCCTCATGCCTTCACTTCACTGGAGGGAAGACTGAGGCCAAGAAGGAGGTCATAGAGCAGGTAGGGGTGTGGAACTCCCCCAGTGTGCAGCCTCTCTGGGCCCAGAAAGGCCAATCTCAGTGGGTGTCACTGATCTTGCTGGTTAAAAGGCCCTTAAGACTCTCCAATGAGGCCTCTCTGATGGGTGTTCCTAGGTGGGCAGGTGCCACGTCCAATGGCAACTATGCTGTCTGACAAGGTCAACACATGGGGGAACGGCCTTCAGAGAAGCGCGTTTCTGCCTGGTGGACGTGGCATTAGTGGTTCTGCGTGTGCTGTATTGACTATCCTGTTTCTTAATATTTTGATCTTTATAGTCCTGATTATTTTGAATTGGATTAGCGTGATCATGATATTGCAAATAGACCAGTCACTGTCGGCAATCAGAGTTCCTGGAAGTCAGAATGAGACTGTGTCTTGGATCAAACCCAATATGACTATTGGGGAAATATTAGAAAAGTTAGAAAAACAGTCCATAGGAAAGCCCAAGGGGCCTACTCTGGCGGGATAATGTTTACCCAGGAGAAATACCCCGATAAAGGAAGAAAATAAAAAAGTTCCACCAATTGTTCAGACCAAATACAGCCCAGCTTATAAGTTAAACGGAAAGGAGGCCCCCCTCCCTAAAGGGAGGACATGATATAATTAGCTTGGTAGTGGAGATTTTAGGGGAATTGCTAATAGGAATTTTCCTATGCTTGTTTTATTTAAACCTAAAATAAATATCTTAAGATAAAGTAGAGAATAAGAAAGAAGAAGTTATTCAGGCTTCTATAGAAAGTCAATTTATTGAAAAATCACCTATTGTTGCATATTTGATTAATAGTAAAAGGTTATTAGTTAAAATACTGTGTAATTCCTTACCGGGGACTTTTTAAGAAGAACTTATGAGCAAATTACATCAAGCAAGAATAGTCAATAATAATGAAAAACATGTTCCTTGGCAAAGTCTGCCTGCTATAGAACGACTAGCATGCCAAGGTCCCCCTGGATGCCAATCAAGCAAAGAGCAAAAGA
>VMDR010000738.1:0-116230 GCA_007922815.1 Macrotus californicus
CAGGATTCCAATGCTGGTCCCTCTACTCCAGCAGTTCTTACTTTTGCTGCACATTGGAAGCCCCTGGGGAATGTTAACAACCCCAGACACCTGGGCTCACCCCCGAGTTGGATTTACTTGGTCTGAGATTGGCTTGGCCATCCTGAATTTTAAAACCTCCCCCCAGGAGGTTCATAATGGGTAGCCCTGGTGGAAGGTGGCTGCTGTACCCCCTTTCCTGGAGTAAAATGAATTACTCTCCAGGCAATCTAGTCACTGTATGTGGCCATTCCTTCCCCCCTCCTCCACAGAAACCCCCATTCCAAATCTGGCAGCTAATTCTTCATGGGTTTTGTTTCCTCCAAATTATTTTCAGGAAGTCCTGGTGAATATGTGTTGGGGTATAAACAAGCCACAAAAAAAGACCTCTTGGGGGTCTAATGTTGATGCATTTTCTTTTCCACTTCTCCATCATGCTTCCTGGAGGAGACATGGCCCTTTGTTCTTCATTTAGCTCCAGCTGGGCACCAGGCTGGGTGTTTGAGAAGGGTTTACAGATGAATAAAACTAGACCACTACCCTCTGGGAGTTTTCAAGTTGGAAGAGAAGTATATCAATGTACTTCTAGGTTTAAATTTTTAAAAGTCACTTCTGAGGAGGGTGAAGTATTAAGGAGTTCTGATGTGGCAGAGCCTGAGAGACGTGGTGTGGACAGTGGCCTCGGCTGCCCGCCGCCTTGGTTTGGATGTCTGCCCCACCATGTGTACCCTGTCCTCTCAGTCTCCATGCCCTCCTTGGCACTGGGACATACCAGTCCTTTGATGGGAGGCCAGAGTCCGTTAGTGCCAGTGGACTGCACACAGCCTAGTGGCCCAGGGTGCAGGCCCAGGCCGTGTGAATTACCAGCTTCTGTGCATGTCTTTAAGTTTTCCAGAGGCCTAAGCTCACACCGATGGGCCTAGTAGGTGGCTAAGCTTTATTGATAGTTCCTTGAATTCACAGGTAGCCCCTGAGGAGTCAGGGAGATGTGTGAATGGGAAAGTAGGCACTTCTAGAAGATTACCGGTGGCCCACTAAGAACTGAAATGGGATGCGATGGGTCCTCAAGACTAAGCCAGAAAGAACAGGGGCCTTAACCAGCTTGAAGGCCTTAGCAATAGAAAGAGAGAAAGGCCTTTGGTGTAGGGACTCAGGTAGGTATCACATGCTGTGGATGGGCTAGAGAGGGAGAGCTTTCCGTCTTGATGGTGACATCCACAGACGGATGACACAGGAGGAGGAGAGGCTAATTGTTAGAGGGAAAATGATGATGGATTGGGTTTTGCACAGCGTTACAGTGCAGCCTTCATCGCAGGCAAAGCTGTGCCACATTCCTCATTATTATGCACATGCTGTGATTACGCATTTGGGGATAATGCAGAATGTCTCTCTAGCTTCCGCTGGTTTAAGAGCTGGAATGAAGGAATGTTCATACCACTACCACCAGCCCATCTGTCCTTTATGTTGAACTTGTGCTTCCTTCCCCTAGTTTGTTTAGGTCTAAGTATAATACTTTGCATAGGAAATCGATAAATCTTCTATTACTGTTTGACCGATGGGGCAATTTCTTTATTACCAGACAGTTCTGCGAGCAATAAATACTTCTAATATCCTGAGTGTATTTATTCCTAAATGGGAGTTAGAATAATGAGGCATTTACTAATGCCAGGCTCAACTTATAATTCGGAAGCAGAAGGCAGATGACGCGCTCTGTTCCCACTCTCGATGTTTAAGGTCACGGGAAAGCTTTCGTTTTTGCTGCAAACTCAGTACTTTGTGTGTACTCCGCGGGGCCTTTTAGAAGATCGCTAACACTTAAACATTCTGTCTTTGCCAGTATAGCCTAGACCAGGGTTTGGCAAACTTCTTCTGTGAAGTGCCAGATAGTAAATATTTTAGGCTTTGTGGGCCATCCAGTCTCTGTTGCAGCTACTCAACTTCGTTGTTGTAGCAAGGAAGCCGCCGTGGACAGTATGTCCACAGACGAGCTTTGCTGTGTTCCAGTCAAACTTTGTTTACGAGAGTGTGTGTGGCACGCTGCGTTTGGCCTTTGGGCATGGTTTTCTGATTCCTTGGCTGGTGTGTGCGTGGTATGTGGTCCATGGGAGCAACAGTTCTTGGTTTGATCTGCCAGCTCTTAGCTGTGTGACCTACCCTGTCTGAATCTTCATTTTCTCAGCTATAAAACAGATCAGTAGAAAAACCAACATTCTGGGGGCTACTCTGATCTTAAGTTAGGACACACAATAGTTTTGCATAGTGACCAGCACATCGTAGTAAGGGCGCAGAAAATGTTAGGTAAAGGGGAAAAGAAATAACGTCCCACGTCTATGTGCATTATATGGTAATCCTGATGTCTGATTGCAGTCATTTTAAGATGAGAAGGAGAGATCAGCGAAGCAACATTTTTGAAAGACCACACAGAGTCAGGACTGGGTGCATGAACAAAGGTAAACTAGTTTTCTACTAGCTTTTAACAGACTAGAAAACGTTGATGAGGTTGCGAGTGCTCCACATGGCCAACAGTGTTTGTTCATCAGACAGTTTTTCTTCCTGGACATTTTGTGTCGTTCCCTTTCTGGAAGTGAATTGGACTTTTACCTATATTTTGGTATACATTTGGGCTCCCCCAATTCCCAAGAGCTGAGGGGTAAGGAGTAAAAGTTCTTTTCTGGAGATAAAAGGTAACAAGTGCTTATGAAGTGCCTGCTGTGTGCCTACGCCATGTGAGGTGCTGCTTCTGCAGAGGAAGTTTCAGCAGCCCTGCAGCTTGCAGTGGGAGGTGCTTCTGTACACGAACCTGCCGGGCACGATGCTAAGACGGTAGACGGTGTGCGTGGAAGTGTGCGCCCATGCGCACAAGGGGGCGTGGGCAGGTGCCGAGGGAATTCCTTGTGAGAAAGAAGGAATCTCTCAGATCGTGTTGGCCAGTGGAAGCCTCATGCCGGAAAATCTGGATGGGGCCTTGTGAGCGTAGTTTATCTCAGTTGGGTAGAAATGATTCTGCCAGTTCCCCACGGGTGTCAAGCTCCAGTTTTGGTGGATCCAGTGTCTCCTCGTTTTAAAAACAGGGCACTGAAGCACCAAAGCAGTGACATAGAGGGTGAACCCTTGTGGTGACAACCCACAGGGACGGTAATGGCTTTCGACATTTGGTTTTGCTTCACACTTCAAGTAACCTAAAAGTGAGGGTGATTTATTTGTTCATTGAAAGTGTGCCACATGCAGCTGCCACTTGCGTCAGGAATTCTTGCTGTGGGTGGTCGGGCCGATCTGGTGGGAACAGTGAGGGGGAGAGAGAGGTGAGCAGCAGTGCCCCATAAGGGTGGCAGGCCCACAGAGCAGGCATTCAGGGCTGCTGGGTTCATTGCGGCACACCCGGTGTATGGGTGCAGGGGTGCCATGGAGTCGAAGCTCAGTAAATGCTTTCTGAGTACGTGAGCACAAGGGATATTTGCAGTGTGCTTGTTGCCCTGAGTTTGGTGTTGGGCATGCAAGCAGAGTAGTGTAATTACTGACAAAAGGGACATGAAACAAGGGAGAATAATTTAATAAATGGGGGCTGGGGTTAGTGTTCAGTGGGCATAGGTGAGAGAGCCAGCTGTCCACCTCGGAATTCAGGAAGGCTTCAGGGGGTGGTATTGTATGAACCTAGTCTTTAAGGACGGGTGGAATTATATCAGGTATACCAGGGCAAGGAGAACAGGGAAGGGCATGACTAGCAAGAGGAATAGCAAAAGCCTGTGGAATTAAAGAACAGGGTGGTTTGGGGGAATACTTACAAGCCCTCTGTGATTAGAGTGAAAGGCTCACGAGATGGGTGATTGGTGCACATACCCAGAATTCCTTCATGGGTGATTTCTTGATGTTCTGCAGAGTAGACCCTGGAGCAGAGGTTGGGAGGAAGGACCTCATCCCTGTAACTGCCCACGTCACCTCACCCAGCCCTGGGCTCAGTCCATGACAGATGTGATATTCGGCCAATGTATCCTTCATTTTTATTTAAGTGCATCCAGCAAAATTCTTCCAGATGGTAGGAATTGACATTTTCTGCTTTAAATACCAACTACCATCTATCGAAGGGCATGTGCCAGACATTGTTCTGAGGGCTTTACTTCCAGTTCTTGGCACAGAATTCTTACAATAGTCTTATGTGATAAAAAGACAATAGTCTTTTATCATCCTTATCTCTGTTGCTTTGTGGCAGGGATCTTCTCTGCTTTCTTCCTCGAGGTATCTCCCAATGCCTAGGAGGGTGCCTGGCACATATTAACTAGGTGCTGGATATTGAATGGATTAGTCAAGAGCAGTCACAATTTGGCCAGGTTGCACTGGTTCTGTGTGGGAGCTGGAGACTGGGCCTGTATGAGTTCAAAGTCTGGGTTCTTCACCCTGTACTTTATCACCCACCTGGTGCCTAGGAGCCCAGTGGTTTTCAGCCTCGAAGACTCTTTCATTGTTCAAGTGGTGGAATGCCCTGCACAAAGACTTTTGGTCATCATCTAATTTGTTGTGGATTAAAAATTTACAATAAATTTGGTCATGTTTGGCTTTGTATCTCATACATTTGCAACAATGTATTTCTAATTCCATCTAAGGAGGGTGCTTGCTTTGCGGGAGAATTGGGTCCCCTGCAAGAACCTGACTCCCAGACTGACAGATTGGGGAATCTGTGGTTTTGAACAGGAACCCCCTCTCCTGGGTGAGGCCTGAGTCTGGACTGACCTTAGGGTTGGAAATTTAGTGGTTCACCTGATGGAGCTGGGAACCACTGTGGTGACAGCTTGTTCCATTCACAGGCATTTTCTAAGGCCTTGTGCTCCATACTGTGAGAAATAAAAAAGTTCTCTGCCCCAGGAAATCTGCTGGAGGGGACAAGACTCACGGACATGGGGCAAAACATGGGAAGTGCTTCAGTGGGAGCTGCAGAAGCTTAGAGGAGAGAAGAGATGGACTTGGATGCCAGCCTCACAGATGAATCTGGGTCCTGGGCCTGGATGCACAGCACCGTTCTGCCCTGTCCCAGCTACAGCAGGGGTGTTCTCTCTCAATGGAGACAGAAAGGAAACATGCACTGATAAAGTTGCATGTGGCAGTGGCCCGTCAGACTTGCTGTCCAGCGTTTGAGCACGGCAAACACACAGAGAGAAGGAGGGAATGAAGGACAGATGTTTGAAATAACCCAAACAAATATGCCTCACATCTTCTCCCACCCTTATCTCCCACGGTAACCAGAAGATGGTTTCATAAAGATAGTTTCCTGCAGTCACTTTAATTACACTTGGGATTCCCCTCTTGGGAACGAGGTTGCTCCAGGGCTTGGCGTGAATCTGTGGTTTGAGGACTGGTAATTAGGCCGGCAGGGTTTTTTGAACTATGGAGCAATTTGTTAAAAATAATGTTTAAAAAAATACACCAAAATCTGGTTTCTTACCATAATAAGAAGGAAGGTTTCTGAGGTCAGACGTCGGCTCTTTCTACTTCTCATTTGAGATTTTTATGAGCTAGAAAGCTTCTTCATTAAATCGTCATTTCTGCGTGGCAGGGCTGTATCTTGTGCTCTCACAGAATTTTTGAGAGGTAGCCACACTTCAGGATGAGAATGGAAGGTGAAAATGCCAGTGTGGGCTGGGCAGAAGTGCTGTTACCTGCCTTTCTGTCTGGGTAGTTTCGTTTTGTTTGTGTGCTCATTTCTGTTCGGGGAGAAGACCTCGCACCTGTGCAGTCAGGGTCCCGTCTCACCCGCCCAGCCGAAGGAAGTGTACACCTTCTTACCTTTATTTGTAATTCATGTGAATTATTGGTGTCTGCTCGGGTGTTCGGTGCAAGCACTTCATCAGCAGTTTTTTCAAAAACTCTCATTTTTCTGGCATTTTGACTTGATGTAACCAGTTGACGGTCTTTTCATGGTACTTCTGGTTCTTAATACTGAAACAGATTATAGGCTTAGCCTTGGAGGGAAAAAAATTAGCAAATAAATTATCTAGGGATATCTAGTCCAACATACATTTTAAAAAACGTATACTTTCACTGTTCAGAATTAGACGAGGCCAATTTAAAACTTATGAAACCTTTATTTCTGGAATAAAGGGATAAATCTTTTTTAAAGAAATAAATTCACCTGTGTAATTTTCCATTTAATATTTTTGGGCCCCGGGTAACTGGAATACAGGAAGTGAAGCCATGGCTGAGGGGGTGCTGCTGTCTAGTCTGGTGGTGGGTAAGCGGGAGTACAGCGGGAAAAGGCTCCCATTAGTGGTAAGTCGGCACACAATTTCCGTGTCCCAGGCAGGAGATGACTGAGACTCTGACCGAAGGCACGGCGGCATGCAAAAAGGAGCTGAGACATGTTTAGATGGCAGAATGGATTGGATGTGGGGGAGCCAAGAAGGTGGAGGGGGGATGAGGGACCTCAGAGGTGTCTGGCTGGAGGGTGGTGTCATTCAGCACACTTAGGAATCTGGGGAAAGATAATATGTTTGTGAGCATGTCACCTTTGAAGTTCCCATGGAGCGTGTGTGAGGATGTTCCGTAGCCAGCTGGAAATGCGAAAGTGGAATTTAGGAGTGAGCTGGAATTTAGGAATATAAATTTGGAAGCTGCAGAAATACAAAAAACAAAGTCCTGAACTACAGAGAAAAGGAAACAAGAGTAAAATGTGTCCCGAATGCTTCGGTGCCTGTGTTTGTTTGTTTGAGATAAGGGCCCGCACTTAGCCTGTGGCGGCAGAGGGGAGATGAGTAAGTTCTCTCTGCAGGCCATCGAGGTTGTAGAACCCGTCCCCGTGAACTCATCGTGTTTGACTTCTCATGCTGAAAAAGTAGAAAAAAGTCCTAAAGGAGCCATGATGTCAACTTTTTAAAAATTTTAACTTGGAAGAAGGCCAAATATGACTATTTATACGTTTAAAGCGATGTTCAATCTGGGTTTCAAGGCAGTCATTCCGAGTGTGGTAAAAGGTATTGTGTTTCGAGGAGGATCCATTTCTTAATGTCCCGACCATGGGGAGATGGCCTATTATGAGATTGGGAGTTTTGAGAGAGAGAGAGAGAGAGAGAGAGAGAGAGAGAGTGTGTGTGTGTGTGTGTGTGTTCTAGCTGAGTTCATTGACGTTACACCTGAAATAACTTGTCTTCAGTTTGGTTTTTGAGATACACTTTTTTCTCTTAATTCCTTTAAATATTCTAGATGGGAGGAAATGACAAGTATTTGTATCCTAGTTTAAAAAGTCTGAACAAAGACAAAAGGCACATTTATTAAAAGAAATTCAAATAGCTCGGTTACTTGTCAGTGGCCTTTGTGGCAGATTCTAATCCTGTGCTTTTGTGAAGAGCACTGACTTCTGGGGGCCTCAGACCTGGGTTTGCCCCAGCTGTCACTCACAGGCTCTGGAGGTGCCTCTGCCTCTGAGCTTCCGCCTTCCTGTTTGCCACTGAGGATAGCAACGCACCTCGCACAGGATAGTTTGAGGATCGAGTTACAGTCTGAATGAAAAGCCCTGTTCGAACTTGCCCAGGGCCCAGGGCTGGCATTCAAAAAATGTCCATTTCCTTTTCATTCTCTCCTTTCCAAAAAAAATCACACTCTCATTCTGTTGAGACCCTTTTTGTAATACTCTATTTTAACACGATGCTTAATATGTTGTCAGATACCGTGATTTCCCACGTAGACATGGTGCCATTTATAATTTCCAGTTGAGCTTGTTACTTAAAAATGTAAAGCTTATTATCTTTGTAAACAACTTTTGCTGCTAACACCTATAGGGGGTGTTTCTATTTCTACTTTTCTGGTGGCAACTGAGTCCCTGCTCTCTCAGTGACCAGTGGAGGCCCTGTGTCCAAATAGGACATGATAACTGTCATGCTTTGGCTGTTGGCGGAATTACGAAGGCTGTCTGGAAGAAGTCCAGCCATTGTTATACACGAGTGGTTTGTACAACACTGATGTAACCTGGCAGCCAGGGAGAGTGGACTGGAATGCGCATGTGTGAACAATGGCAACTTCACTGTACTAGGCAGTGGGGGCAGTAAATGCCCTTGAGTGAGCATGTGCACTGTGTGGCCATCACACTCAAAATGACTGAGTGAGTAGAGCAAGGAATCTGCATCAAATTTTGCATTAAACTTGAACATCTCTCTGCGGAAACTATTTGAATAATTCAGAAGGCCACAGCTATGGGCAACTGGTGATTGGCAGCTTCATCACGACAATGAGCCCACTCATACATCACATCTTATGCAGAGTTTTTTTGGTGAAACATCAAATCACCCAGATGACTCAGCCTCCCTACAGCCCAGATTTGGTGCCCTGTGACTTTTCCCAAACTAAAATCACCTATGAAAGGGAAGAGATTTCAGACCATTGATGAGATTCAGGAAAATCTGATGGGTCAGTTGATGGTGATTCGGAGAACTGTGTGAGGTCCCAAGATGCCGACTTTGAAGGGGACTGAGGTGTCATTGTCCTATGTACAATGTTTCTTGTGTCTTGTGTCTCCTTCAATAAGTATCTTTATTTTTCCTATTACATGGCTGTATACCTTCTGGACAGACCTTGTATTTCTCCTGTCTCGGTAGCCTGTGGCAAGGGTACAGTCCAAGAGGTCCCTGCCCACTGTCCCTTATTTGGATTGGTAGTCCTCCTGAATGTCACAGCAGCCTAGACGTGTAGACCACATCTGGAAAGGAGGAAGTGGGAATGCTGTCCAGCGTTACTTCATGCTGCGACGCTGCGGGTGGTCTGGAGCACAGTGACTCCAGATGTGTACATGAGGCCAAGGCTTTGTCACATTAGGCGCTGTCTGCGTGATCTAAGTGCCATTTGCTTTTCCATCATCATCAGGGTTGCTGGTGTTTCTGTGCCTACAACACATCACCTCAAACAAACAGCCCACAATCCGGAACTCTGAGAGATGCTGTTGGCTTTCATCACTTTCCTCTTGGAGGAGAAGATAGGGGTTCCAGAAGTGTTGTCTGAAGATGGTTGGAAGGAAGTGTTTGAAGTGCACATATGCTTGTGATTCCTGTAACCAAGGAAACATGTCCCTGATTCAAAGCTTCCGTTGAAAAAAATGATCATACCCTTTGAGGGCTGTCTCAGAATCACCCGCAGCAAGATTCCAAAGGGATTTGAAATTAAACTATTATAGGTCCCTTCCAGAAACTGGATCAAAAATTTACAAAACACATGAAAGGAGCACCTCTTAAAAAATACACTCTTTAGAAGGACAACCCACTACGTAGAATAGGGGTGTAATTGTCTACTGTCTGCGTCATCTGACTTGCATCCCTTGTAATGGACGTTGAATAAATCTTACCTGGAGTGGGCTTTACTCTGCTCTTATCTTATCAGTTGTATTATTATTATTATTTTTAGTTCTCCTCCTATCCCCAATTAATCTTTAGAGCTTCTCCATCCCTTTTAGAATAGTCAGTGATTAAAATTATATAATGATGGTTCAGTTCAACAGCTACCCCACTTGCACACTGATTTTGCTAATGCATGATGCACGTCATGTAGAGCTATAGAAACTGGAGCTGATTTAGATTTAGAACATAATTGTGTACAAACTTTTCTTTCAATGAATGAGTTCCTTAGGAAGAGTTCCTTCAAGGCAGAAGCCATGCCCTGAATCGGAATCGGCTCCTTTTGGAAAGGTTCATGGCACAGACAGACCTGAGTGTTGGTGCGGATCATGTAGTGTTGCTTGTGACCACACCATTTTTACATTTCTCTAGGTTACAAACGAATTCTGAGCACAGAACAACAGGAGAGAAATACTGAATTCACAAACAGCGAGAAGGATTAGCATAGTCTCCAATGCAAGGGTCTACACCTCCAATGCTCCAGCAGCCAGACGGGCTTTGCAAGTATGTAGGCTGGTCTGGAGAAGAGGGAGGGGGCAGGTACTAGGTGAATTGCAGTGGGCACAAACCCTACAATTACTGAAGCTCTGAAAGGACTCTTGATAAGCCAGATGGGTAGCAGCCCCTGCCTTAGACTTTCTCATTAGAAGCTATAAACTGAAATTGTGCTGCATTTTTCTAAGTGATATATTTCATAATTAAAGAGGTTGAAGTGGGAAGAAGCATACGTAGAATTTATGAGAGCAAATTTCACACCTGATACCTGGTTATTAATTGAATTATGTACCTGGAAATAAAATTTCAGTTAAGCTTAAAAGTTAAATTCACACTCTCTGTGAAAGACACTGTGAACTTGGAGGGTATTGTAAAGATGTCAGGCTATGAGAGTCAGACTCTGAAACACATCTGTACTGTCCTCAAGCAGTGGTCCTCACCTTCAGAATGCATCAGAATCACCTGGAGGGCTTCATACAACAGACGTCTGGGTGTCACCCTGAAACTTCTGATTCCCTAGGTCTAGTGGGAGCTTGAGAATTTGCATATGTAACAAACGCCCAGAAGATGTTGCTGGTGCTGCTGTTAGGGACTACACTTTGAGGGTCACTGAGTTAGAATTATTCTATTTACATTAGCACTTTTATTCTCAGTCTAGTTGCTCAGGCCGAGGCCGAGGCACCGGCTCTAGAGCATCAAAAACAGCAGCATGAATGTTTAACAGCTGGCTTTAAGTTTGGGGAGGAGCCATAATTTGCAGTGTCGCCAGTTTCTGTGGTGTAAATACTACCATCAGGGCTATTTAAAGCTACCAGTATCTCATCAACAAGCTAGTCAGCTTTAGGACTCTGCTGAATCATAAAGAAGTGTCAAAGGACACGTTGAAATTTAACCTTAAGAAAAGGGAACTTTTTGTGCATTATGGATGGGAATCTAAATTGTTGCAGCCACTGTGGAAAACAGTATGGATAGGTTCCTCAAAAACTCAAAACTAGAACCTCCACCTGATCTAGCAGTCCTACTTCTGGATATATATCCAATGGAAATGAAATCAGTTTCTCAAAGAGGTATCTGCACTGCCATGTTGATTGCAGCATTAGTCACAGAAGCTAAGCTCTGCAGAGAACTTAAGTGCCTGTTAGTGGATGAATTGATAAAGAACCATGGAACATTATTCAGCCATGAAAAAGAAGGGAATCCTGTCATTGCAACAGCGTGAATGAACCTAGAGGGTATTATGCTAAGTGAAATAAGCCACGCAGAGAAAGACAACTACTTTATGGTATCACTTATGTACAGATTCTTGAAACCCATGGAAACAGAAAGTGAAATCGTGGCTGCCAGGGGTTGGGGGTGGGGGGATGAGATATAGGTCAAAGGATACAAACTTTCAGGTGTAAGAGAATAAGCTGTGGCAGCTGCTGAATGTGGTTAATAATACTGTGTTGTGTGCTTCCCATTTGTCAAGGGATTAGAACTTCAGTGTTCTCATTACTTCCACCAATAAAAAGGTCATGGTGAAAAAAGGAAGGAGGGAAGGGAAAGGTTGAGGGAGGGAGGAAGGTTAGCCTTATGTGAGACAGACTCTCACCATCTCTTTGAGGGTCACGTGTGGAGAGGGATGAAAAGTAAACCCCGGTTTACACGTGGTGGGTTGGATGGAGATCAAGGGCGAGTAGACACTGCACTTGAAAACTCAAAGACTGGCTGCCCACAGAAGAGTTTTACTGGCTCGAGAGCCTTTTAATTTTGAATTTGTTGCCGACGTGGAGATTTTTCACATGAAAAGAAATCTATATCTTTATCTTTTATTGAATGAAAAGTTAGAAGTTTGGCAAGTCCAGGCCCAGGTTCTTACTGGACGACAACTAGATAGAGCTGAGTAGCGGTTTCCTATGCCCCCCCTCCCACCCCCACATCCCACTGAACCCGGGCAGACTCTCTTCAGTTCAGCATCCTGCCAAGCTCGGCTGTGCTGCACATTCCTTTACCCACCAGCACTTGCTGCTGTGCCTTCTGCAGCACTGGAGAACAAATCCAGGAGAATGTGCACCCTTTTCCCTGGGTGCCAAAGCCAGTGAGGGGAAGATGGGAAGCGTAAATCACATTAAAGAACCTTTAATAAAAATTGAACAATGGAAGTGGGTCAGGTATCCCTTTTTTGATCCTTCTTTGGTGTTTTCCTCCCCGTTCCCACACCCTCCCCTTTTCTTTGGGATGGGGGGGGAGGAGGAAAGGGGAATTACACTTTCTAGAAACAGAAGCCAGGACCCAGAGAACCCTCTAATTTCGCTTTCTAAACTATAGACCTGGCATCTAGATGAGGATATTCCTGATAAGAGAACACATGCTCCTAGGTGGTTTAATTATTGTTTATACGCTACACACACTTTCCTTTTCAGAATCCTGTTATTTATCTATCACTCCCCTGTTTTTTTTTCTTCCCCATTTTCTCTCAGCGTCTTGAGTCTGTCCTGCCCACGTTGGCTTTAATATCCTTAGCTTTTCTTAGTATGGGAAAACACAGGGTAGAAGGAAACCCTTCTCCCAAAATCTTGTACCTGCCCGAACGACTCTGTGGTTATTTTCTGTGAGGGTGGTGGAATGAAGGAGCTGTTCGAAGAGTCTCAGAGAGAAAAGCACGTATTTAAATCTGATCATTATCAGATTGAGAGCTAAATTCTTTGGCAACTTTCATGAGGAAATATTCCTGGGAATTTTCTGGATAAATATCATTCTTGGACAGTGTGCAGACTTTGGGCCACCCACTTTGTATGGGGCATAGAGCTGTTTAGTGAAGTTCAAGTGTTGTGTGCGAAGAGTAGGGTTGAACTTGTAATTTCCCCTGGGGGACAGCAAACACATCCTTGTGGGAAAATATTTGTGCTCACAATCAGTAAGGACTGTGCAAGCAAGTTGCCTCCACTCAGCTGTGGTTTACCGCTGAAGTTAGTGCTGGTGGGTGACGTTTGTTCATGGCAAGTAAAGAAGGACAAAGATGTTGACTCTTGGGCGGGCACATTGACTCGCCACGGAACTCCGCCACTGGTCATGCTCAAGTCATTTGTCCACTGGTGAATTATCAGTAAGTTTTATTGCATTCACTTTGTGCTATGTGTTACCACGCAGGAGTTTAGCACTATCAGGACCCTCACTTGTGAGTTGGGGAAACTGAGTTTTGGGGAGTCAGTTTACTCTGTGGTGGCCCCACGACTCATGTCGAGGAACTAGTGTTTCAGGCCCAGCTCTGCCTTACCCCACACTTTGAATTACGTATTGTCTGTACATGTCATGACCCTTAGGGATCCTTACAAGTTTTATTTTTTATATTGAAAAATGTTGAGTCTACAAATGCATCGTTATGAAAGTTTCTTATTTTAAACTCTTAAACTGGATACATATAATCTTTGTATATTGCTTAGCACATACCATCTATCCAACTAGCCATGAACATATTGTGATTTTTAATGGGTACGTCTTTCTTTATAACACATCGCGTTATGCCTTATGTTTCTTTTTATTTTTTTTCCTTCTTTTTCTTCCTTCCTGTAGTCAATTCATCCACCAACCAGCCACATGTCTAGGGAAATATATACTTTAATCTCGTTTATTTCATGTAGGAAAATTGGAAAACAACAGGTTTTCCGACACCCACCTAAACAAAGTAGGCAGATTCCTGTGTTTTGTGAAAAGCACAGCATCTGGTGAATGGAGCATGCTAGACTTTCCATTGAGAATTCTCTCAGGCATCAAATATGTGGAGCTATCTGATGCTTTCCCAGTTAACTCAGAAGTGTGCTTTTATAAAGAATTAATTTTTCCTTGAGGCCAGATGCATCCTTGCCCTTTCTCTGACATGGCACTGGGCCTCCAGTGGAGGGCTGGTAGATCTCAGAAGAGAGTGGTTGCTGCAGAGGCCCAGGCATTGGGGCCATCGCCATCTGTCCAGTGTGGAAGCCTTTCATTGCTTTAGATATTGTCCCCATCACAAGGGCCTTGGAGAGTTGGAGCCCCAGTTCTCCCTCTTATTCTTTTGCTACAGCTGCATAATCAGTTGTAAAACTTTTACTTGTAGGTGAAAACTCATTTTGGCAACCATTAATTCCTGCTCTAATTCATTTAAAACTGCCACATTTCTGTTAATGGAAAAGTAAGTTCAGGCATTGAACAGCCCAGCTAATATATGTGTTGATAATTGCATATTGCTGATAACCGTGAACTCTTGAGATTGCACCAATAAAAGGTACTGATTGCCAAGACAACCAGGAAGGGAGTAAGGGAGTGGCGGCACCATCAACCCTTGCCATTTTGCCAATTTACCTACATTTAAATGAGTGAGAACTGTTCAGAATTCTGATAGGCACTGGGAAGTAGGAGGGGCTGCTAAATACGGGTGATTGGAGATTGAATATTCCTCTTGATATGGGGACTTGGGATGTCACATAATTGTTAAGAGCTCAAAATGGAGTGGCTAGTGTTTCTCAGAAGGGTGCAGCTCAGCGCAAAGCTTGTGCCGTCCAGAAGGAATCTGCTGGCTGGTTTGAGTCCACATTGCATGGGAGCTGATACTCAAAGGAAACACTTGTAGGGAGAGACGACATGAATGATCTGATTGAATGATCAGAACACTTGGGCTTCAGCCTGGCTCTCACCTGGGCCAGAGCCATCCAACTCACTGAAGCTCAGCCTGTTCCGCATTTGTAGAGAGTAGCTATTGCTTTAGGGCTGTTTTGAGAATTAAATGAAATAAACAAGGTAGGCGGAAACTACTTTGTAAACCAAAGCACTCTTTAAACAGGAGGAACCTGGCCTGATAGCTGCCCTTTTTATTTTCCCTGTGAGACAGATGGACCCAGGGGATGGATCACTGCAAAACTGTCGTCTGTACTTGAGGTGCTTTCAAAACACAAACCCTGAGGAGTGCTGGTTGTTTCTTTCTTGAAAAATTGTGTGTTTTTTAAAGTTAAAAGTTACTTTATGCCTAATTGTCCAGAAGTGCCTTTTTTTGGTAACTTCGATTTTTGGGGCTGTGCATCAGGTCATTTGGACAATCTGGTGCCTGAGATCTTATTCTCTGTGTCTCAAATGAACCTTCTTGTTGGAAAAGGCCCTGTCCCGAATGTGCGACTAATGGCCTGTCAGAGGTGTTAGACGTGGTCCAAACAGTCGAGTGAACCAGTGACTGACTGTTGTCTCCAGTAGCTAACACCATTTTCTCCCCCAAAGATAAAAGACCCTGAAAACAATTACCGGTGGACTGTAACAGCAGTGTGGCAGAGCTGGGGATCGAATGAAAATCAACCTCTCTGCAGGGGAGTTTTCCCAAGCCAGTGGTGCCACACGGGCCAGACTCCTTCCTCAAGGTGTGGATGACTCGTGTGTTATCAGAAGGAGAGAGCTCTTTTACCCTTTTGAAAATCTGACCGTTTATATTGAAAAGCTATAACCAGGAGGCAGGTTTGTTGTACTGAATTGAATTAAGAAATAAAGGGGGACAATTGAAAGAGAAAGGAGTCTAGAGGTTACCTCTTTTAAAGTGTATCATGATTATGTCACAGACTGAGAGTAAATAAGAAATGATCACCCAAGCCTTATATTTTGGGATTCTGATGAAATAAACATTGTGGCTACACCCTCTTCTCTCGCAGTCCTCCAGTCACCTAAACACCGAGGGTGTGGTGGAGAGGGGAGTGGGTGCGACCTGTGCACTCGCTCGATGCTGACCTTCTTAGTAGAACCAGCATGGATCCCAAGAAGATTGTAGGGTTGACTTTGGCCCCTGTGTCTCCTGCTGTGCAGGGGAGAGCTCCATGTACTTTCACTGTGGTGACAGCGGTGGGGTTATCTCTTCCCAGAACCTCTGCGCATCTGCAGCCTCTTTGACTCAAGATGCAATCTTGACACCAGAGTGGCATCCTTTCCCATCCAGAGGGTGGCACCCCTTTTCTGCTTGAGCTTTTTTGCTTTGCATTTGTGCTGTCTGCAGAGCCTCCTC
Source organism: Macrotus californicus (assembly GCA_007922815.1). NCBI lineage: Eukaryota > Metazoa > Chordata > Mammalia > Chiroptera > Phyllostomidae > Macrotus > Macrotus californicus. Next base: position 15,874 of record VMDR010000738.1, read on the forward strand.
CAGCCAGAGATTGATGTGCCTGGATGATTTATGGCGGTGATTGTCAGGGACTTTTGAAGCCCATCCAATTTCAGGATTCGGGTTCTCATTTCTTGTCACTTACGGCACATTTGATGAATTCTCACGATCAGCTGACATGTTTCATAATTGTCAAAGCTTTGATTGAAGTGGTATTTAAAAAAATATGGAAGGAAAAAAAATGAAGTTTCTTTCACCACATTTTTTTTCTTTCTGTGCCCTGAACCGCTTTGCCTGAGGTTCGCAGCCCCATCAATTAGCCCCTCAATGCCTTGCTGACCTTGCACACCGATCTCCTCACTGCCCTTTTACAGCCTGTGCCTGCATTTACCAAGCCTCATGTTTTGCTTGTTTGGGCCTTTTCTAGCCCAGATGGTCAAAGCTGTTGAAAGTAGCACTTTGGAGAAAGTTTCGAAACTTTCTCTTCAGCTGTCTTTCAAGGTACACCTAAGCAGGGCTTGCCTAGATAGTATCAGGCTCTTGCTGTTATCTTGAACCTGGTGCAGTTTGCTTTGTTTTTGTTTTTATTCTACAAGCCAAAATTCTTTGGCTGGAATGCCGGTTGCTTCCACCACCTAGAAAACTGCTCCTGTACTGTGGAGTTCTCCTCGTGGGTAAGCCAGCAAAAGTCCACCATTCATGCATCTGGTTCTTTAATATGTAGAGTTTTTATTTTTTTTCTTCTATCCCTCATTTCAGTTCTGTGCATTTTTCTAATTCAGTGAGCACTTTTTTTAATGGCAACTGATTCCTTTTCCTTCCTACTCTGTCCCCGGGGTGCAGTGAGCACCAAGTCTCTCTACTTCTAGGTCGTAGTTTCTCAGTTTCCTTCCCCGGAAGTGACCGCTAACCTCAGTTTCTTTGTATCCTTCTAGAACTCTTCCATGCAGATGTAAGAAGTTGCTCACACACATACATAGAAACACACACATACACGACATCCAAGGTATGGTTTGAACTCATAAATCTGGACTTCTGCCTCTACTGTGGAAAACACATCAGTAGCTAACATGTGCCTCCTGCTGTTTGAATGCAAGACAGTCTTACTGGGCCCTACCGTGTTGATGTGCCTCTTGTGATCTGGTTCCTCTCAGACTCTGCAGCCTCCTTTACCACCACTCTTTTCTGTTTCTGAGTTCTCCATACCTGCCCCCTGTGCTTCTGTAAGTTCCTCAAACAGAAGCCCTCCCTGGTTCCTCACGCTAGACCACTTACCCTGCTATGCTGCATGGCGTCCTAGATCGTTCATTTGTAGCATTTATCACTGTTTGTAAATGCTGTATTTTTGTGATTAGATAACATCGTTCCCTTTCTACTAAACAAGTCCCACAAAGGCAGAAACTTTTCTTTTTTCTCTTTTCTTTTCAAGCTTTTTTAGACCTAGAGCCTGTGCCTTGTCTGGAATATAGTAGGGTCTCCCCACAAATAGTTGAATAGATGGATGGATGGATGAATGAATGAAAAACAAACGGCCGGCTGGCTGGATGAATGCATGATGTAGATGCTTCCTTTGCAGGAAATGCCCTTTGGAAACAAGTCGAGCTGTAGGACCTAAACACATTTTTTATCTGGAGACTCTAGGCATTTTCTTTTTGTTGTTTCTAAGCAATTCCTTAGCAGTCAGCCATCCCAGAAAGGTTGACCATAAAACACTGTCAAGAAAAACCTTGGCAGTTATATAGGGTATTAGCTTACAGAGCTCACACACTCTCACCTTCCTTGATCTATTTTGTTTCTACTGTGGCTTATTTTTTGAAACATAAATACCCTCATTCTTATTTTGAAATTTTTCACATTGTCATCTCTGAATGAGGAATCCAGAAAATAATAAGAGGTAGATTGGAGATAAGAGGAAGGGATGAGTGAATGGCTGCCAAGCGGGACTTACGATCCTCCAAGGGCAAGATCCATGTCAGGTGTCTGTTCCCAGCCCCTGGCACAAGTTAAGTGCTTAGTACATGGTGTGCAGCTAAAATGTGCCCGTGAGCAAATATGCAGGGAAAAAAGGAAGAAATGGCATTGCTAATTCTGGAACTGGCATTATCATTAATGAGCGGCTCTGTTTCTTTGCTCAAGTCTTGCTCCTAATAAGTAGCTAGAGATACACTGCAGCTCCTTTTTTCTCCAGAATTATTCATCACTTTTTTCCTTTTTTGTGTGTGTGTGTTTTTTTTTTCCATCTAACTCTTCAGTTTTAATCTTTTGTCTCTAGAAAAGAAACACAAAATAGTTTGGAGTAGGGATGGAACAGCTCTGCATCTGGACTTGGTGCGTATTTGTTTCTGAAGGCCGAGGACTTGGCTGTGATCACCATATTGTCCTTGTAGCCTGGGAGAGGGTTAATATTTCCATCAGTCCACTTCTTGCCTCTAGAATGACCATGGGAGTTGAGCCGTTCCTGTTTTGAAGCTCCTCCTGACTGAGCTTTCTTCTAAGCCAGGGCCAGGGAAGGAGTATTTGTTGCTATTTCCCATTGTGTTGAATATGGCAGTGACACCATAATTGCCAATGGTCAGGAACATTTCTTTTTAATAAGAATTCTTGAGTTATTTATAATTAGCCCATTGTTTGTATACCAGTTATATTATTTTATTTGAAGTACTTGAAAGTAGTCTAATCTCTTAAGTAAATGAATGATTTCTCCTTGTTTTCCTCGTTGTCTTCAAACTTCCTTTTGCCTTAGCCAATGTGGAAGTCAGCTGTACCCTAATTCATCCTAAACAATGCAATTGTTTTGATTTTTTTCTGAAACATTTTGAATCCTTACATAACAATCAGTTATTTTCCAGGAAATAATGGGACCTTGGCCTGAAATTTTGTGTGGTTTATGACTTGGTTTATGTCACCAGATGGAAGCGACAAACTTAATCCTCCAACCACCTGTCCCTCTTATCCTAGCCTTCATTCATTTGGCTTTTGACTTTTGATGAAGTTTTCAAATATCAAAATGTGTGCCTGGGCCCTGACCAGTGTGGCCCAGTTGGTTGGGCATAGTCCCACAAAGCAAAAGGTCACCGGTTCGATTCCCAGTCAGGGCCTATTCTTAGGTTGAGGGTTCAGTCTCTGGTTGGAATGCATACAAGAGACAGCTAATTAATGTTTCTCTCTCACATCGGTATTTCTTCCCCTCTCTTTCTCTCTCCTTTCCCCTCTCTCTATAAATAAATAAATGAATGAATGAATGAATGAATGAATGAATGAAAAAAATCTTTAAAAAAGAAAAATATGTTCCTGGGTGTCAAGTCTTATGCTTGAATATTCCAGGGTCAAAGTATTTGTCCCTCATAGATTTTCCCAGGCTTTGACCCCCATAAATGATAGGACTCACTTTTTTTGTCATGAAAAATAATGAGTTGTTTCTTTTAATTTGCCCAGTTGTGTTCCAGAAAGTAATGTCTTCGAAATTATTGAAATAATGAGCAACAATTATAGACCTTGTTGGATTAACCTTGGGAGTTCATGGCTAATGCTAAGGGAAATTAGGAATTTATCCCTTTTTATATATCATCCCATTCTTCTTTTTGTTTCCCCCATTGTATATTCATAGAACTCCACTTCACAGAGACCAAGCAAGTTACTGCTCTTAGCCAACATAATCATACCTAATGTGAAAGCTGTGGCTGAGGTTTCACTGATGGTCAGTTTACTCAGAATCTTGTGGAATTTTATGAGTCAGGACTTACTGAAATGGACAGGACAAGGGTCTCAAAGTCTGGGAATTAAATGCTATTCTTGCTAAGTGTTAAAATACAGCACAGTGTGTTGCAGACCAGCTGTAAACAGGATGAAGTCTGACAGTAACCTAACCTGGTAAGTGCAGCTAACTACAAAGGAGAAATCAACATGTAAGTGACCCAATAGTGTATATAAGCAATGGCTAAACCTCCCTGTAGGGAGGCAGAGCTTTGGATATGCATCCCATCTCCTTTACTTGAGGCACGTAAATAAAATACCTTGTGACAACCACATCTCATTTTTGAGTAGAACTCAGTGGGTGAACCCACTGAGTTCGGTAACAAAAGTTTTGGGTTTTGGCCAAGTCTCTCTTTTATTTCAGGTGGAAAACCCTTATGTATGACCTGAATCTCCCTCTACATTTGCTAAAATAGGTTGATGAGGGCAACTTAAGTGATCAGGAGAAGAGTGTGGATTTCAGAAAAAGTAAACAGCACAAAGATGAGGACTTGAGAGTTCTGTGGGATGAAGGGGTGTGTGTAGGAATCGGCAGGCGGAAGGCCGACTCAATTCCCGAGTTCCACAATGCTGGAACAAAAGGGCACCTCTGCAAGCTGGAAGGAGGCATTTTACTTCAAATAAAGGATAATGCAGTGTCTTTGCCCTGAGGATGACTAGCACGTAGAACACGTTACCCCAAGCACCTGTGCAGTCTGGAGAGCCAGGGCTGTGTATTCTGGAATGATCTGGCAAAGCCCAGTGATGGCTTCTTGGTACCCAGCAACACCCAGGCAACGCGCCTGACTTGCAGTGAAGCACCGCACAGGCACACAGTTCTGTTGTACACACACGCTTGATGTCAGTGTCAGACGTACAGTCTGATGGAAACTAGACTTCGGGCTGACCCAGGGTGACGATTTTATGTCCTTAAAAGTGGCCATCTTCTAGCAGTGTCTGCTTGGCAGTGCTTATGGCTCAGTACCTGAACTTCTGCTTAGAAGTTTTATTTGAGTCATAAATTTGTAATGTCAAAACCTTCCTGACAATTATATTAGCTAAATGCCTAGTCCAAAGAAAGATTAAATATATATTTCTTATAACTTAGCTACCAGATGACTTAACCCAGTGAGGATTGCCAGGTTAGGAGTAGTTTCATAAGACTCTGGGGTAGAGACACCTGAGGATCTCATATTTCAGTGGTCATAACAAAACCCTTGTAGTATGTTATCAGCTTCCTGCCATATGAAACATATGTTTATGGAAGCAACCCAAAGTGTATAGTTAGACAGCCCTTACCAATTAAGCTCTCCCTCTTGCAAAAAAATTTTTCTAATAAAAGTTCGTTTTTGAACTTCTATTAAAATACTTGATTTATGGAGAAACTTTAAGGTGTAAGCTTTCCATTGAGTCTCGCCGAAATTAGAAGGCTTTGAAACGAGCTCATAAACACGGTTCTGACGTACAGAGTAGACTGGAAGCTGTAAAACGTATAGCGGTCGATCCCGGAAAAGTCCAGCTACACGACAGGGTGCAGGCTTGGTTTAACTCTGTGTTCCCCACAGGGCTCAGCACAAACGCTGCGCGATGCCGAACAGTTTGCAAAGTACCTTCTGCATCTGTCGTTTTATTCTACCTGTGTATAGCCACCCCGTCCAGGCAGAAGAAGGGTAGGCAGTCTCCTCATGGCCTTTACAGATGAGAGAGCTGTGGTCAAGAGAGACTGAGTGACTTGTTGGAAGGTCACCGAGATAGCTAAGTGAGGGCTGAAGATCACACAGATGCCATAAGCCACGAATCCAGGCCCCTTTCCCTTCAGCCGTGCTAGCCCATAATATAATGCTCTTCGATTAGGCACAGTCCTAAAATAACCTCAGACAGTGCTTAACGCTGAAAGGCATATGCTGTGTTTTTTAATCAAAGAAGGCTATGACAGCAAGGATTAGCTGTCTAATGCTGGGTGGCCATATATTTGAAAACCCTGTATATTTGCATATTTGATCAGATAATACACTAAGCATTGTTTTATAGAGGATTATCGTAGCATCTGTAGTGTGTTTTAGGTAACACAACATTGTTCTGATTTCACTCGATTCTTTTAGAACCACCTCTATCTACCCTGGACACATACATCAACAACTAGGTCTGGATTGAAATGTAGCACCAGAGCTAAAAGCAAAGGTGTGTAGAGAAAAGACCGCGGGCTGGCTCTTCCTCATTCTAGCAAGGTGGGGGGGACTTTGTGGGTAGAATCCACAAGAATGTCAGAGTGAACTCTAGTTGGGTAACATTGAACTGTTAACATTTATGTGGCTGTAAGGAGCCGAGACTAGATGGGTCAGTTGTATCTGTCAATAATTTCCAAATGAAATGTTATTCCAATTCTCTCCAGACAAGCATTTTTATAAGGATTGCTAATAACATCCAAAATACAGATTTTAGGTTCTCTCCTTTATGAAAACAAAAATTTTTTGTGTAACTAAGTACATATACACATACATACAAAGTTATTTCTGAAGCTGTTGGGAGAGCATCAGGATGACAAATAAAGGTGGCAGAGGAGCAGAGACTGTGACTAAGCTCCCAAATCAATAACCAGGCCGACTGACTGGCGTGGCTGGGGCAGCTTGTCCGTGTTGGACAGTCAGGGGTCTGAAATGCGAGACAAGAAGTGAAGTGTTCCCCGTGCACTGAGTGTGTGGCTTTGGGTTATTTAACCACTGTTTATTAGAAAGCAGTCTCATCGGAACCTGGATGCCTGGGTTCAAATCCAGTCTCCGCCACTCACCATAGGGCAGGTGTTCAACCTTTGCAACTTTAACGATATTTAATACCTACCCAGTGTTAACAGTGGTGCTCGGCATACCAGAACCTCTGTTGCGTGCAGACCCCCATCTTAGAAGTGTTGAGAATGGGGAAAAGAGGGGCAGACTGGTGACTCTATGGCCTGGAGGAAGCCGTTCCCGTGAACATTTAGGGATGTGGATGAAAAGTCATGGGAAAGAAAGCTCTCCTGCAGTAGAACCTCAACCCACCATTTATTTACCTGTGGTTCTTCCAACAATTTGATGCTGGGTGACTCCTATCAGTCATTGCTCCTGTTCTGACAAACATGTCTTGGATTCACATTTTCTTTCTTCCTCCCCTCCCCCTCTTTCTTTACACACACACACACACACACACACACACACACACACACACTCATGCTTACATGCTTTTTTCTGAGTATAACAATTCAGAGGACTCAGTTATATGTGCTCAACACCTTGGTCACCCTTGTATAAAAGTTTGACTCTCTCTCTCCCATTTCCACCTCTTTTTTTTTTTTTTTGGTAGTGCCCCACCTCATTATTTCCTAAGTGAAAGGGAAATGAATCAGTTAAAGTTAGGGAGATGAAAGGTTCTAGAAATAGAGAACTGTGGATTTATAAAGCCACTCGCAGTGCACTGAGTTATTCTGTGTCTGTTTCTTTAAGGATTTTTCCCTCCTCTCTGCCCGTGGAGCTGCCAGAAGCACCTGATCACTTTTTACGGCTTTGCCATGATAGGCGCAGGGGTTGCTGTTTTATTGAACCGTAGATTGCAGCGTTAGAGAGCACACTCATTCAGAGGAGTAATGAAGGCCACTTTTAATTGCTCTTGGGAAGCAGGACACTATGATTAAATGATACCTGCATCTGTATTGGAGGGAAGGGTGAGAAAACCAGATCGTGTTTCTCTCTGGGATTTGAGGTTTCCCAGAGCTGAAGTGAATTCAGGGCTGCAGGACAAAATTTGGAACTTCAGCCTGTGAGTCAGAATTTCCCTCGTCCTGTGATTAGCCTTACATATCCACAGCTATTGCAAATCGGACCACTGAGGGGTCAGTGACCTGAGACTTTTCACCCGTGGGTGACTGCATGCATACACATACAAATAGGACACAGCGGCACACAAGCTTCTTAGTAAAAAGTTAGTGTATATGCCCTGAATTAGTTTGCTACAGCTGTCACAGCCAAGTCCTTAAACTTGATGGCTTAAATGACACGGACCTCAGTACTGGAGGCTACTAGTCCAAGATCAAGGTGTCAGCAGGGTTGCTTCCTTCTGCCATGTTTGACAAATCAGTGCCATGCCTCCTCCTAAGCTTCTGGTGGTTTGTTGGCCATCTTTGTGGTCCTCGGCTTAGAAGCATCGCCCCAATCTCTGCCTTCATCTTCATATGGTGTTCTCCCGCTGTGTGTGTGTGTGTGTGTGTGTGTGTCCAAATTTCCCCTGCCTCTAAGGACACTTGACGTCTTGGATTAGGGGCCCACCCTACTCCAGGATGACCTCATCCTGACTTCACTGATGATATCGGCAACAACCTTATTTTCAGTGAGCGCTCATTCTCAAGTACTGGGTTGGAGCTTCAGCACATGAATTCAGGGGAGGGACACAATTCAACCCATAACATGCACCTATGGATTCATCTTAATGGCTGTATGTGTATGGGGTGGGGCAGAAGGGTAATAATGGAAGAATGAACTGTGTTTTGCCTTCTCACAACTGTAAATCTACTTCTGCCCTGCCCCGTATGCCACAGCGTCCTTTTGTAGGTTGCGGAGAATTTCTAAGAAGTGTGGGAATGAGTTGCAAGAAAAAAACATTTCCTGGTGCAGTGAATAGTGCTAATTTTCTTCTGGACATTTCAGGGAAGCATTCTGGAAACTGAAAGTGCCCTGAGCCCATGCACGGGAAACCCTGTGCCAGAGCCGTCTGTCTCCTTTTGTTGTGTTCTTCCTGACGTTCTCCTCGCAGCCTTGTGCTTCGTCCCGATGCCGTCCGCGGCCGGGGGTTTAGGCATGTGTGTACATGAGTGTGTGCAGGCTGGTGCAAAGCCAGTTATGGTTGGAAATAGTTCCTTAGCCGGCAATTAGGATCCTCGCAGTCATGAATTATGCTGCTTTAAATTCAGATTGTGCAGATTTGAGTTGCTTTGGTAATTTGCAAAAGCCGTTTTGGGGTTATAACTAGAAATGTAATTTTCCAATTAGGAGGTTTTCTGTCTGAAACCTGTTTGCTTCATTAGACTGCAGGCCCATTTTAAGTATTTTTCATTAGCTCTCTAAACCAGCAGTGAGAGCGTTTGTGTGTCAACCAGGTGAGTGGGGACAGAGGCAGAATCCCGAATCTTTGTCTGGCTCTGACCTAGCTTTTCTTGAGGACCTAATTCTGGCTTTATTACTGTTTATTTTAGCAACCTAGGTTAAAAACAAGCATCATATCACTCTTCCATTGCATAAAAAGTGTGATGTTTTTCAAGAGACAAAACCTTTCAAAAGTGAAATTGGTTGTTTAAATATGAAGTAACATTCTATTATTACCCTGGGTGGGCCAGCCAAGACATGCTCTTTAATTAGCCTATAAGAGAGGGTAATGCATAGGGAGGATGAGATAGATTTTCCTTAGTAATGTCTTGGAGGTTTACAATTCATGCGAAGGTGATCAAATTCAGACGGAAGCAGACAGATGGACAGAAGTAGTTTAAGTTCAAGATGATGGACATTTTATCCCTAGAAATATGATTGTCCTAGTCCATCTGGAGTAACAAGATGCTGAATGTTACATTTCCTCTCCTTTATTGGAACTTTCATAAATGTTCTGTGCACCCAGAAAAATTCACAAGTCACTAGGACTCAGCCTGACCTCACATGAACTCATCTGTGTGACCAGCACCCAGATGAAGAAGCGGAAGCCCCAAAGGCTCCTGTGTCTCTACCGGTCACTAACTCCAAGTTTTGGGGCTATGTTGTAAACTTGCTTTGTTTTCTCCTGGCAGTAAATACTGATGATTTTTGAGAGCGCACTTCCATCATGGTGTTTTTGTAGGTTAGTTTTTACTGGGAGCATTTTCATGTTTCTTGGTCACCTTGCTGGAGGTTGGGTTCAGCTCCTTGGAGTCGACCCTTCTGGTTGGCCTGACACAGAGCAGCAGCTGGCCTTGTCTTTCCTTCTCCAATCCAACCCACTTTCTATGGTTTCTGGGAACCAAGGGAGTCTTCTTCTTGCTTACCCAGGCCAGGGTCTCATCCCTGTTGCCTCACTTCTATTCTATTAGCTTCCTAGGGCTACCACAAGAAAGTCTCATAAACTGGGTGGCTTTAAACACCAGAAATTTTTTTTTCTCACAGCTCTGGAAGCTAGAGGTCCAAGATGATGGTATTGGCAGGGCCATGTTCCCCCTGAAGCCTCTAGGCTTTTTTCTGTGCCTCTTCCAGCTTCTCATGGCCCCAGGAGATCCTTGGTTTGTGGCAGCAAAATTCCAACCTCTGGCTCATCCTTCACGTGGCTGCCTTCCCTCCATGTCTGGGTGCCTTCCTGCCTTCACAGGGCACTCTCCTCTCTGTGTCTCTGTCCTCTTCTCGCAAGGACTCCAGTTCTCTGGATGAAGAGACTGCCCTACTCCAGCGTGATCTCATCTTAATGAATTATAGCCCCAACAATCCCGTTTCCAAATAAGTCCCTGTTCTGAAGTCCTGGGGTATCTTTTGACACACAAGTCAACCTGTAACATCTCATTTTCCCTCCTCCTTGGTTTAGACGTCGCCTTCTTCGGGAGAAGTGCCTCTCTCTAACATCTGGCTTTGTTGCTACCCATCCCGTCCCCTCTCTCCCCAGCATTTTTAGATTTTATTTATTTATTTTTAGAGAGAGGTAAAAGGAGAGAGAAAGAGAAGGAGAGAAACATCGGTCGGTTACCTTTCGTATGTGCCCTGACCAGGGACTGAACCTGCAACAGACTGGGAATTGAACCAGCAGCCTTTCACTTTGTGGGAGGACCCCCAACCCGCGGAGCCACACTGGTGAGGGCTAATGCCCCCTTTGATATTAAAACTCCTCCTGTAATACTTCTTGGCATATCTCATCATTTTTTTTTTGTTTTTATTCTCTGCTAGACTCTACGCAATAATATATAATTGTCAGTAGCTTAGAAATAACATTAAATGCTCGGAAGTGTAATATTGCAGAAATGTGGGGACATTGATGCATTTGCTCTAACTTGACCCATTGGCACCTGAGTCGTCTTCATCATCTCTGTTTTGGGGATAGAAAGCGGTACTTATCAGTAAAAGCAAAAGCTTGGGTTAAACATTACCCCCTCTCCTCGGTTCTTGTTATTGTGGACACACAGCGTTTCCAAGTCCGTGGCTGGAGAGCAGATGACTATGGAGCAAATGTGGCCCCCAATGTGCCCGGGGATCAGAGGCTGCTTCCTGATCCAGCAGTTTTAAAGTCTGTTTACCGGCTGGGCTAACATTACTTCTGGTTGCCTGTCTTAATTCATTTTAGATTAATCTGTCTTGTAGTTTGAAGGAAAATGAATTGAGTCAGTAACTTCAAGAGTTATGTAAAATCTGTACTGTGCTAAATAATCGAATGGGGTTTTATGTACGGCCTTGAAATTGAAATGCCAATTTGACACAAATGCTCTAAAACAGAGTGTTAGATGAGCTGATCTGTTCTTCCTGTAAAAGCTGTGCGATTCCCATTCCTGGATCACTCTAGATTTTGCCATGTCCCTCCCTCACAGAAGACTCAGGGCCCATTTGTGTACTTTTCTGAAGATGTTAACTTTGGGGAAGGTGAATCTGCCAGTGTAGCTCCTGGGCATGGGGTTGAGGGTTTTGGGTGAGGGTGTCCAAACGTCAGGGTGCTGAAGAATCACTGGGGTAGGTTACCAGAAAGGAGACTTTCTGGGCCCTTGGGGTCCAGGGCAGTCCTTTGGAACTCATGGTGGTTCTGCTACTGACATCCTCAGACCACATTTTAAGGAAATATTGGTTGGTTTAGGGGATGTGAGGGGAAGAGTATATGAACTCTTGAGAGAAAACTCAAGACAATTTCTCATCAAATACATTTATTTATCACAATCAGATGGACCAAAAAATACTTTTTTGAGTGGGAGAGAATGTATTTTGCCAACCACAAGAAAATAAGATTTCCCCAGAGATCTGTGGGAAGAAGGCAAAAGTATCATTCTTGTCAGAAAATATACTTGAATTCTATTACCAATACCTTTAATCTCATTTTACAGAGCAGACATTTTTGAGGCTCAAAGAGCAAAGAAAACTAACATTGCTGATCACTTAATAAATGAAATATCAATATCAGTAGCTTTATTATTATCTTTAAAAAAATTTTATTTATTTATTTTTAGAGAGAGAGGAAAGGAGGGAGAAAGAGAGAGAGAGAGAAACATCAATGTGTGGTTGCCTCTCATGCACCCCCTACTGGGGACCTGGCCCGCAACCCGGGCGTGTGTCCTGACTGGGAATCCAACCAGCGACCCTTTGGTTCACTGGCCGGCACTCAGTTCTCTGAGCCACACCAGCATGGGCTATTATCATTATCTTTATTTTATTTACAGCATAGAACAGCCCTGAGAGGTGTTGTCATCACCATTCACAGATACGGAAAATGAGACTCAGTTCAACTTGCTAGGATTACACATTTAGTTTGTAGTTGTGCTGCCACCCACACACAGCTCTCTTCAGCTCCCAAATCCATGGTCTTCTTACTACATCAGGTAGATTTCAGATTGTTCCTTGGCTAGACTTGCCAGATAAAATACAATATGCCCAGTTACATTTGAATTTCAGATAAACAATAACTACTTTTGGTAAGATCCATGGACTATTTGGGACATACTTATACTAAAATTGAGTGGGATATACTTATACACATATTTTAAATAAAATTGATGCGGTATACTTAGACTAAAATAAAAATCATTGTTTACATGAAATTACCATTCAACGGGGTATCCTGTATTTTTATTTGCTACATCTGGCAACTCTATGTATGGTGAGTGTATTTCAGGTTGTAGGATCATACCCTCTGACTTCTGACTCCAAGTCCATTTCCCCCTTCTGAGTATCACATTCTACCCCACTCTCAGTGTTCTCCCCCTTCTCTCTGGGCTAGAGCGAATGGATGGCTTATCTACCCCTAGGTAGGAAAGCATAGCTTAGGTAGGAATACGGTCTGTCTTAAATCAGTGAACATAAGACAGCTCCTACTTTCTTCGTCCACAGCGTGGACATTTTCATTTGCTTAAGTCTAGTGATGAGAGAGAGCGACCAGGGTGAGTCGCTACCTTCTTAGCGATGATAGAATCAGCGCCACCACTCTGCTACTGTGAACTTAGGAAAAGACTGTTATTTTGAGTATGGTTAGAGTCAGATTAATACGCGTGACTTAAAAAAATACCTCCTGGAGTAAAGTTTTTGTGAGAAAAATAGTAATTATATTTTGGTTAATGTCAGATTGTGTTGCCCCATGTGATGGCAGTTCACATACATCCATCTCACAGGCTGCCTGTGAGGCAGGGATTATTCTCACCCCCACTTTAAAGATGTGGAAGGTGATGGAAAAGTGACAGATGCAGCCGCAGCAGTGATAGGCAGAGGGGGACTGTTAGCCTGGAGTCTGTTCCACAGCCCTGTTTAACTGCCCTCTGCTGTCACCATAGCTGACGTGGTTTAGCTGGACACCGTCCTTCCACTGCAGACTGCCTTGTCAAGTGGCCCTCTGGCCTTGGGAGGCCCACTGCATGGAAGGATGTTGTGAGCTCTGCCCAGTGTGCTAGTGAAGGATCAGGCTGTGTGTGCTCCGGCCCACGGCCTTCTCTCTCTGGCCTTAGGCAAAGTAGTAGCTCCCCAGGCACAGGGTCACATCAAAAGTGCCTTTGGATACCTATGGCAAACTAAGAAGCCACAATGACTTCATTGGGAATTAGACCTCAGCCCCGGGGAAAAACTCTCTTATGTCTTCAGTGTACAGTAGAAGCTTCCAGCAAGGCTTGTTAACTCTTGATACTTGCAGAATGGCTTTGGCCTTAAAACCGGCATCTGGCATGCACTTCAGTGTTCTTTGGTGAGAGCTTTGGAAAGCCTACATTTGCGAGTTTTGTTTTTTTTTTTAGATAAATGATAATGAAACACTTTAAAGAAAAGAAACATATCCATGGTGGTAATTCTTGCCCTGTAAAGAAGTGTGGAGAAGGAGAACAAGCCTTTTCTACAAGCCGTTCCCATGGGCTCCACTGCTGCACCTGTGGGAACATCTTCCTCCCCCCTGGGCCCTTGCCAGTGCACCAACTGACCCCTGCCCTCCCTTCTAGACCCGTTTATTAAAACAGACTTCCCATTTCTAAGCAATTAAAAGGGTTCCTTGAAATATTGAGTTCAAAAATGCAATTGAGAATGCACCTTTAAGTGAATATTAACTTAAATACGTGTCGCAGCAGCCTGGCAGAGGGACACCTGACCCTTGAAAACTCACACGAAAGCCAGAAAGGGAGGGAAAGAGGGAAATAAGAGGTGCAGGGAATTTTGAACTCAGACAAGAAAGGATCACCTTCCACATGTGTGATTTGGGGTAAGTTGTCTTAGCTTCTCAGACCTCAGTAATCCTAATCCGAAACAGCATTAATAATGCTGATCTCAGAGAGCCCTAAGAATTAGGTGAATTATGATATATCAAATGCCAGGCACAGTGACTCAGACACAGTATTTGCTCAATACTTTCCCCCCTTTTTTCACATCATGGCAGTGGACAGCGAACTTGGGATTTATAGAAATCCCATTTTATAGGCAAATTTTTAGATGAGAAAAGTAGCCATTGCCTAATTCTAGCTATTCATTCATTAATGTTTATAACAGAACTGTGGAATGCGTGCCTGCTGTGTGCCAGGCACTATTCGAGCCACTGAGGATGGAGCATCAATAGGACAGGCACAGTTCATGTCCTTCTGTAGCTTCCATTCTAGGCAGGGGGATGGATAATAGACCAGCCGATGGAGCATATGTTCAATGTCAGGCATCATCCTGAAAAATCAGGCTGGGGAAAGGGATACGAAAGACTTAGCTATGGTGGCCAGGGAGGGGCTGTCCGAGGAGGTCGCTGCGGAGCTAGAGCTGACAAATAGCCATAGCTGGCCAGGTGCCTCCCCCCACATGGAGAATACATTTTTGTGTGTACGCATCTTTGCGGCTCTCACTTTCCATGCCCCTCCTCTCCCTCACTCTGTGCTTGTCTTCCCAGCGTCATGTTACCGGACAGAATTGAATACGCCTTTCATCGATGTTGTTCTCCCGCTGAAGTGTTACCGTAACCTTGGCACCATGAGAGTCTGCCACGGAAGCAGTTTCTCGCAGAAGGAGAAACTGAAGCCTGAGATGGGATAGTGAGAAAAAGTGAGATGGGAGCTGAGAGAGAGTTCTTGAAACTTTCATGAGTTTCCACGGATCCCGATAACACTTGGGGGCTGCTCTGTTGCCCGGGAGAATTGATGCCTTCAGCCCAAGGTAATGGAAGGCTCCCCACAAAGTGATGTGCTCAGTAAATAGGCCCCTGATGGTTCTGAATGCTAATACCAGTAGTAACAGCTCGAAAGCTCTCCTCCTAAATGGGTGAGATGGATTTCAGGAGGTCAGTGTAACACATGCAGGTAAAATTTATGTTGGTTTTCTTTGTAAGCAGCTGCAGTTGGAAATCTTCCCAGCTGGTGGCCAAAGTGCTGTTTTTCCCTTATTATTTCACTGAGACTTAAAGAGAGGTGAAGGAGAGGTTGGGGGGAGGGGAGAGTAAGCCCACAAGTCTGAAAATGTACAGGTATCCAGCCAACTCTAAATCCTAACACCCATCTCTTGATAGGCAAATGGAGATACCGAGGAGCAGAGATTGCTCTAACTGATCTTTTAGAGTTTCTCCTGCTCCGGGATTTGACTCACTAGCTCAGAAGCTTATCTGTAACTCAAGGCCACTTCCTAAAATGACCTCTTCCCGTCTTTGTTTTGCACTAAATGTACTTTTGGTAGACCCTGTGTTGTTGTATGCAGTATTCCTCGCCATTTCGGAGTCTGCAAGAGTTGGCTGGTATCTGGGCATTGCTTGCTCTGACCCACTCTCTTCTCCACATCCTTTTTTCGGACAGCCCTCTGTGGAGGGGAGCCGTGAATGTCCTATGGCCCCATTCTCCAGTACTGAAAGTAGGAATATGTGATCTTGGCCAAGTTTTTGAGGTTTCTCCCAGGATTGAGAGGTAATCTGGGTAATGTAGTTTGGCTGCCAAGAAGTTGGCATTCCTAGGACATTTGGGTGGTTATGTCGAACAGCGGAAAAGAGTATTAGAGTCTGGAAGGTGTGGTCACGTTCCCAAAGCAGCTCCGGAGCCACTTATACCAGAAAGGCCTTCCCGGCCTCTGACGTTGCTGTTGTGCCGCGCGGCCTCTGGTGCACCTCCAGTCTCTCTCCACGCAAGGCCAAGCCCACGGCCAACTCATTTCACACATGGGTCTCCCCAGTCTTCTAGGACTTTCCAGCATTAACATCCCTTTCCTATCAAAATGTCCTGGTAGTTTCCCTGCTTGGAAATCATTCAACAGATAATACTTACACAGGTATGAGACGATCTATATAATTAATAATAATCACACCTGACACTTCCTGAGCACTTAGCCCATTTCAGGAACTAAGACTTTTACATATTTTAAGCTGATTTTATTCTTAAAACAACTCTGTGAGGTAGGACTAATCTTCATTTCTAGTTAAGGCACTTGAAGCAGGAAGAAGTTAAGCACCTTGACCAAATTCATTTTTTTTTACTACATTTTTGTGTCTAATAACAAAAGTAGAAACAACCTATTAAGATATGTCTGATTAAGTATATATATAAGGCTCTCATTTCTAAAATGAATGCTTCTCGGTAATTATTTTATTCTTTTGAGACCTAATTTTTAAGAATAAGACTGAGGATTCTTTTTGTCTGGCTTTTGTGCTTTAGGTTGTTTTGGCAAGATTCAGAATCCTGGCACAAATGATACCCTAACTTGGGAGCATGGGTGGGCTCTTGGGGGTTTGTGCAGCTGCATGGAGCTGTTGGCCAGCTTTTGTGTGACTTGACTGACATGAGGGCACTTTCCTTGGGTGGGGAGTGCTTTTAGTCCAAGTTATCAAAGATCTGAGGTTCGCTAAGGCCATGCTGACTGTTCACTGTTGTCCCCAGAGGGTGGTGCAGTTCTTACGTAACCTGTCTGCAGACATGTTTTGTATGGCCATCAAACACTTACAAAAACTGAATTATCTGCCAACTCTAACACTTGGGAGATTTCACATAAAAATCTAGATTCAGCACTTAGGCTGACATTTTGGGAGGCCGACGGCACCAGCCTTGCCTTACTGCTTGGTAGCAGCCTTCCGGAGCCATCTCGGGGATGCCCCTTAATCGAGGTGCACACTCTCTGGTTTACCTCAGACCACAAAAGTCACAGCCAGCAGTTGTCTGAATGGCGTAGGCTTGGCTTGAGGAGAAGTGGGCTCTAGTCTCTCTTCTCCCTAAAGCAAGTAAACACGATGTGGATCAGTTTTTGGCAAGTGATGAAAATGAGACTCGGAGAGTTTAAATGACACCAGCCCAAGTTGCACGTTGAGGTGGGTTAAGGTAGCATGAAACTTGGACTTAGATATCTGCCTTTCTTCTAATATTTTCCCCACCGAACCCCAGTTGTCTCCCGTTATTTTACTTGCCCCTCATAGCATTCACAGAGGTAGGTAAAGTATTCATTTTGCAGGTGAGCCAACCAAAACTCGGTAGAGCCCTGAAAAAGGAAGGTGATGTACCCGAAAGGGCACAGCTGGCACCTGCTCCCACGTTTGCAGAATCCAGACTTCAGACCCCTTCTGTTGTACTCACAAACTACGGAGACCTGAATGAATTCTCGGGTTCTCTGCAGCCGAGGCATTAATGACTCTAACATACTTGACTCCAAACAGAAGCAGGAAAGGTGGAGGGACCCCCCATTGTTGATGTTGTAGCAGAACGGGTGGGAAGTTCCTGGGGTCAGTCAGACGACAGCTTGTGGGAACCTCCGTCCTTGCAAGGCTCTGGCTGGTCCGGGGGGGCTGCAGAGCATGGCTAAGAAGCAGGAGAGATGTTGAGAGGGGCAGCAGATTGCTTTCCAGAGCCCTGTAAACTTTGATGGGGAAGCTAGCTGTGTACACCTGAAAGCATTTAAGCACCTTTATAAAGGCTGCACCTCCGTAAGTGCATGTTAACATCATTTTAACCGTGTTCGCACTTAAAGACTAAAAGGGATGTTGTGTTGCATGATATCAGGGAGAGATAGCTGCTTGACAGAGACCCAGTGAAGTCAGAGTGTAGTCATATTTGGAGCATGTCAACGTGTGCTATGCATTAGCCATGAAATTTGTGAGCTGGAGCTTCTCTGCCATGGATGAGTAAATACAGGGTATGCTCTTTTTCTGGATAGTCCTTTGTTGGTTGAAGAGTGTTCAGTCAACCTACAATCTTCACTTATATTTAATTCGGATGGAAAAGTGCAAAGAGGACCCATCATCTCAAGAGATAATAGGTGTAATGGTGAGATCTGAGACTCAGAATCAGCCCGCCAGGATTAAATCCTGGCTCCATCACTTACCAGTGTGTGTGACCTTAGGTCATTCATTTATTTGCCCTCTTGTGGCTTCAGTTTTCTCATCTGGAAAAAGGAGAGAGTAAAACTTCATATGCTATAGAGTTGTTGTGAAGTTCAGTGAGTTACATGTGAAAAATATTTAGGACAGAGCCCGGCACACAGTAAATAAATAGTGCACAGGTACTAGCTGCTGCTGCTGCTTGCCGTTTTGAAATGCCTGTCCCTGATCTGCTCTGTTGTAGCAGACAGAGCTTGGGATCTAGAGCCAAGAAACTGGTGGGCACAGACACTATAAATGAGCACCCTCTGGGCTGAGGACATGAAACTAATCCCCAATAGTCTGTCTGGCTCCAAGCAAGTCTGGGGTACCCTTCTATCATGAGAAGCATTATTAAGTGCTTTGTACAGTCTGTGAGGCTGGGGTAGCCTATTGCACACAAATCCCTGACTGTCGATAAAATGGGTGGCTTTGGGGAGGGCACGTGAGCATTGTGGAGTCCTGAGTCTGCCTCTCCCCACCTCTAGTCTGTCCTGTAAATCAGTTTTATTTCAGAGCTTTTTCTCGTCCAATCCCACGAAACAGTGAGATAATATCATTTTTCAAGGTCTGTCTGGGGAACGAACAGATAACACTTTGGTAAACGCTCTGCAGAGTGCATTGGCGTAGTATGTGCTCAGGAAGCAGCAGCGGCTCTCACTGTCATTATGAATGAAAAATTTTGGCCTCAGATCCTGTAAATCAAAATACTTTCCCTTAATTCCTTAGGTGATATTGTTGCCTAAAATCAGTAGCTTATCTGAAGACCAATAAATAACGCAGATTGTGTATTACTTGGAGAATGTGGGTAAACTAATTGCATCCAGGCAGGGGGTGACTGGCTTGAGATGAAATCTAAAGGAATTTCCTGGGTTGGTGGTGTAAGAGAAGTTCACAGTGATGGCGGTGCTTAGAGTACTGAGGAACCAGAACCCCAAATGCAAGTTCAAGGATAACAATCGCAAGAAGTTGTAGAAGTGAGAGAGAGATTGCGCAGTGGACTGAGCTGAGGTAGGTGTCTGTAGTGCGCTCCATGTTTAGCTTCCTCCCTTTAATGCCTGTTAGGGCCTGAAAGATTCGGAGTCTCCGTGCTCCTTCTTCCTCTGGCAAAACAGAGTTTTTCTCTATTGTTCTGTCTACCTCTCTTTTCTTGCCTGCATTTGCTAATTCTTTTGATAAGTATTTATGTAGCTTCTGCTAGCCAGGTCCTGGAAATGCATCTGTAAAATACACACACTCATGCACACGTACGTTCACGTATATGTCCACCTGCAGGTCAAGTCCTCCCTTGTAGAGTTACATTCTAGTTGAGGAAAACAGAACAGTTCTTAGAAAGTTCAACAAAATATGTAGTTTGCTCTTCTTAAGATTATTGTGGGTTTCTTCACTTTCTCCCCCTTCTGCTGGTTGGGAGTTTGTTCATTCTGTTTCTCTTCTTTGAGGGACCTCTACTGAGCCTCACTCTTTCAGCTTCCCAAAACCTCTTCAAACTGCTCCTTAGAGAGCCCTCAAGGGCTTGAGGGATCAAGACTTGATCCCCAACTCATGGAAACTTCTTTAACATATTAGAATATGGTGGTAATCTTGCTTTTCTGTTCTTTTCGCTGAAAGCAAAAATATAGATAAGAACACAAAACCTGAAAATATACCTCATTTGAAGTAAATAAATATGAGACTGGAATGTATTATTTAGCTATGGTGGAGGTCAGTTTCAAATGAATTCTATTTTCCTGTGGGATTTTTCTTTAAAAAGTTTAGTAATTAGCCAGTTGCTATGTTTTATATTGAGAAAAACTTAAACCGAAAGCAAAGTAGAGCAAATACATACAGTTGACCCTTCAACAATGTAGTGGCACAGACACTCCTTGAACTGGAAATCCACATACACTTTCAACCCCCCTAACCTTCACTGCCGAGAGCCTACTGTTGACTGGAAGCCTTGTGACAACGTGAACAGTTGATGAACACATATTTTATATGTTATAGATATTACCTACTGTATTCTTATAATGCAGTAAGCTAGAGAAAATGTTATAAAGGAAATCATGAGGAAGAAAATACATTTGCAGTATTTATTGAAAACAATCCTTTTACAAGTGGGTTCACACAATTTAAATTTGTTTTCAAGGGTCAATTGTATTTTGACCGGAACATTTATGTCTGATTATGGGGTAAATAATATTGCTCTCAATGAAATTAAAAAGAAATCTACAAGGGTTTTGGTTTTTTGGGGGGAGATTGTGGATATAGTCTGCAAAATCTCTGAGTTCACAGTGCATCTAGCTGGCTCTTAAGCGAACTGATGTTTTTCTTTCCCGTTTCTTTTCTCCTACCTGGGCTGAAGGGAGTGCATTGTGCAAAAAGGTCTAACGGCACCTGGTAATTAGACAGATCTCATTTCTTACTGGCTGTTTGGAACTTTAGAAAACACACAGATTTCTAATTTAAATCTCTTCAATGTAAAGATGACATTTAACTGTGTTAAAAAATACTTCTTTTTTTAAATGGGATTAAGGTTAAGGAAAAGTGATTTTGAAAATAGTTTATTTGTATATGTTTTCACTAGATTTTGGATGTGATTTCACTATACCCCCCACCAAACCGAAAACTTTCCTCTCTTCTTACTTTAAAACAACACTGGAAAATGGCTATTTTAACTTTGCCTAAGGGTCTTCCAACAAGAATCTCAGTAGTTTGCTTTTTAAAATTTTTTAAAAATACAGAAATTCAACTTCTTATAAGTCTTTAAGAACAACTGATAGACGTTAGGAAAGTAGCAATATACTAGTCAATCTCAGTAGAACCTTTTTATGAAATTGGTGGATGGCACCCATAACCTTGCTCATAATTTTTTTAGTGTAGCCCCAAATGCACTTCTGCTCAGATTCCCATACCTTTGGTAGCTTTCTTACACAGCAGTAACCCCCATTATTGACAGGCATTGGGGGTAAATCTCTCAATTTTGAACCTGATCTGAATTATTGACCTATGAGTAGAACCTGAGTATAGAAATAATGAAGCATGTTCTGTCACTTAGTTTTCACTACATTTTTCTTACTATTAATACATAAGATGAAATTTATTTAGAAAAATATTATTACAGCTTAATTTTGTTCTTTTCATTTTGTACATGTCATACTATGTATTAATATTATTTTATATTGGTAGAGTAAAACTGGTATGTTATGTAAAAATGAACCAGTATAGAGGAGCTACAAACTCTCTTTTTGTAAATGATAAGGTGTGTGTGCAGTAGTGCATTTAGAAAATCAGTGAGATGGTACTCTACTCATGCCAAGGGGTTGATAATACTCATCTGTATCGTGTGTTACTCACCTGGCAGGGACCTCCCAGGAACAGTCTCTCTGTATGTGTTATTGTAGGTATTTTCTGAATGAAGTGCATTTGTATTATCGAATGAAGAAAACATACAGGAATAGGGGAAGTGATTTCTCCCTCCTTAATCCCTCCTTTCAGATCCCCTTCTTTAGGATATGCTGGACTCCCCCTGGAATTGTGTAGACTAGGAGATTTTGTCTTGCGGGTCAGATCGCATTCTTTGTATGTGTAGATCTCAGTCTCTCCCTCTTCCTCCTTCTCCCCTTCCCTCCCTGTCTTTTCCTCCCTCTCTCTCATGAAGGTAATTCAACTCCAGCATCCATGCTATGATGATTTGCCAAATGCTCTCCGTCTAGTTACAGTTACTAAGGAATTGTAAGAAGGCGTTGGGAAATGGCATTTGACCTCTGCTTAGCTTTATTCAGATTGCTTGTTTTCCAAGGAACTGTAAGATCAATGGTGCATGTCGTGCTAAAGGGCAGCCGCGGGGTCAGGGCACATTTATTGCTTGCTGGGGCGTGCTATTGACCAATAAGAAGTTAAACAGTGCCTGATGAACTGGCAAAGATATCACCTCCGGGCCAGGAAGACGCTAGCTTGCCTCAAGTCACGTTGGTTTGCACGGACAGGTGGGCAAATGGAATCTAGGCTTGCGGCTCTAGGAATTCCATGTCTCTGTCAGAGTTTCAGCTTATTTGGTCCTGGTAGAAAGGCTTTGAGACATGTCCATGATGCTATACATTTTTAGACTCAGCCTTCCTCATGGCAAACAGGGATTGTTGGTTTTGAAACCTCTAGAGGTAGGTGCTCCCAAGTTCACTGCGAGGTTTTGTTTGCGTGAGAGGTACTGGTTCATGTTATCTAATGCTCTTGCATTTGTCTATCTACCTTTATACACAGAGACCTATTTATAACGTTCTTTCCTTTGAAAGTATAATTTAGCGTTGAATGAGGGAGGGACGGGAGAGGTTTTGATAGCACTTGATGAATTGGAAGCACACTTTACATGTACTTGGTTGAATAAGGAACCCCATAGGTGCATTATTTGGGGAAAAGGGGGGGACAATCAGACTCACAAATAGAGAAATAAAGAAATAGGAAATATGTAGTGAAAATCTCCTTTTAGCTTTATGTTGTGTTTTGAAACTCACCTCTGAGGGTTTATATTCTGGCTATGATAAATATAAAATTTTAATGATGTTATAAAGAATATGTTTCCTTTTCCTGCCTAGGTGTAAAAAAGTGCTGTTTTTGTTCACAGTTGAGTGAGGAGGGAGAGGCTGGAGCAAGAAAAACAGTAGGAATGCAGGAGCTAAAGAGTGGAACCTAGTGTCCCCTCCCACCACCCGCAATGAGATTTCCTCTCACTTTGGTTCCTGGGATTGAAATAGTATGGGGCCACACCTCACAAAATTTGAGATTCATGTGTTTTTCTAGCCTCTTGCCATACAGTGGAAATTATTTTCATGTTAGGGGATGTGTTTTGTGTGTGGGGATTCATCGGAATGGCATCAGGAGGTCAGAAGAGTATGAAAGTACAGCACAGATATATTTTGGATTCTATTGTTTAATCTATTTAATAAATCTACAAAGATGATGAAATAGTGTGTGTGTCTGAGTTAAGAAGGAGGCTTGGCCTGGCTGCTGTGGCTCAGTGGACTGAGCACAGGCCTGAAAGCCACAGGGTTGCCAGTTCGATTCCCAGTCAGGGCACCGCGCGCCTGGGTTGTGGGCCAGGTCCCCAGTAGGGGTCCCGTGAGAGGCAACCACACACTGATGTTTTTCTCCCTCTCTTTCTCCCTCCCTTCCCCTCTGTCTAAAAATAAATAAAATCTTTTAAAGAATACATAAATAGATTATTTTTTTAAAAAAGAAGGGGGCGTGGGGTGGGAGTGCAAACGTTCATGAGCACCTGTACCATCTGTAGCCAAGTGTCCCAGGGACCAAAGTGTAGGAGTCTAGTTGTGTAGCATCTTGTATGATTTTCACCAGAATCATCTCCCTTTACAGTCAGAATCAAATATTGACTTGTTAGTTGGGCATTGTTTGTTCAAATCTGCATCATTTCAGATTGTGCAGAATCTGGTTGTTTTCCACCCTGGGATAAGGTATTCCATTATTTATAAATAATTCTATGAATGCTAAATTTACAACAGCCAACTTTATGAGTGATGGTACTGTTCAGTTACTGCTGGTTTTTCACATTCTCCTTTAAAATCAGCTGGTTTTCTACGTGCTAGCCTCTCTCATTCCAGAATTTCGGAAAGGGTGCAGAGAAAGTGAGTGAACATTTCCCAAGGGCCTCGTCTGTCGTGGGCATTGTGCTAAACAAGACTTATGTTCCCTCCTGTCTGAGAGCCCTGGGGTGTTGGGGCTGTTACTTTCCTTTCACAGGCGAGGGAAGGGGAGCTAATCTGGGCGAGGCCACCCAGCTGGGGAGCTGTGGGGCTGCATTTGGAACGCAGTGCTGACGCCTGGGCTTGCAGTCCTTGTGCTTCAGCTTCACGAACAGGGTCTCTCTGGACTCACTGGGAACCGCAGGGAGCCTCTGCTAACGAGGGACAGGGCGCCTTCACTCATGTTCAGCCTCGTGTATCTGTTTGAAGGGCACAGAGCACATCCATAGTTATGCTGTCTTGTTGGCAAGACCAGCACGTTTCTACCAACAGAACCAAACCCCATTCCTAAAAATATAGAACATACCCATAGACAAGAGTGGAGGTGGGTTTCCTCTCTCTAAGAAAGTGCTTTGCCAAGGCATATAAAGCTGCCAATCCCAGAGCAGGGCTGCAGTCAGGATGACTTCACTGGGGGCAGGGGCACCTGGGACATCCTGGGGGGCAAAGGTGAGCCTGTATTTAACAGAGCTTTGTATTAAACCTTAGGGTTCAGGGCGAGGGGTTGGGAGATGAAGAGGAAGTGAAAAACACCTATCCTGGCCAACTGACACTTAGTAGCTTATTCGTAGAATAGCTTATTATCTCCTGTGAAGGGATATTTGGAGAGACTAAAGAATGAAGAGTGCACTTTTCCAAGGAGAGCATCTCAGGACTGAAGTGTGTCATTGGATCGGCCTCCTGGAGGAGCTCCACCTCGGCGGTGTGCAGAGTGGCCTGAGAAAGGTTCTGTGAGGACAACCGAGGTGGCAGCTGAGATTCTGTGCAACTTGGGAGTGATGCTCATTGATGAGAGTCTACATTAGTGGGAAGGCGGAGAACCAGTCGGCGAATTATTTTAAGTTGAGGTCTTGAGAACAGCCGTCTGCGGAGGGCACAAGCTTTCCTGTGGGCTAGAACTGCAAGGGTGCAGAGCTGGGGGCTACCCCGTGCTTCCTGTGTATTTGCTTTGTGACTTTGGATCCTGTGTGATCACACGGGCCACTGCCATGTCACGGAGACAGTGTCAGGCTGGGAGGGTGGCAATCACAGTTTGACCAGCGTGTGCCTTTGGGTAAAATCATATGCCCCTGGTTTTGTCATTTGTAAAAGTGAGGACATTGGCTTGGCCCCCAAATCACCTGTCACCATTCTTACCTAAGCTTGTGGTTCTGTGATGTGTTTCTTTTGTCTCTGGTAAAGAGAGGACAGTTGATTCATCCAGGAACCATCCAGGAAAATTGTTTCGCTTTTTGCATACATGACCTATGGAGGGAAAAAGTTTTTAGTTGTGTGGCTTTGTGTGCTTTGGGATATTAATGGAACAGAAATTGGGCTTATCAACTGATAAAAAAAATAATCAGAGGGAGCGAATCTGAGCTAATGCTTTCACAGAAAGGCTGAAGCAGACCATTTACTGTTCCATGCTTCTACGGAATGATGGAGATACGGATCTCAGTTCACTCGGTTTAGTTTTTATTTTTCTTCATCTCTCTCCCCAAGCACTTTCTGTTTGCATCAGTGGCATTAAACACTTAGTTTTCAGTCTGTATGAGGGATTGGCAAACTATGGGTCAGGCAGGCAAACTTTATTGAAAAAGTTTGTCCACCTTGTCCCAGGTTACTGATTTTGGCTTCATTGCATCTGCACATTCCTTATGAACAACTGCAAATCTTTCCTGAACAGAGGTGGGAGTAGAAATCTGTACCTATCAGTGTACCCCAGTTGGTCATATTGGAAGGTGGGAATTATCTTTTCTTCCTGCGTTTTGGCGATTTGAGGAGAACAAACTCAACATACCACACACTCAGATGCCACACACACAGGGAAGAGACAGTGCCTGACTCCTGGGATCGCCACTTACACTGCACAGATAAGCAGAAGTGGACTCCGCCCCAGCTGCTGAGCTGCGTGCCCCAGAGGGTTTGGGGAGGGGCGCCATTTCCTTCACAGGGGGGGGGTCACCTGTTTAAGGACTGCCTCTGTGTGAGAAGGTGTGAATGTTGTAACACAGAGGGCAGCCGAGGACATTTCAGCCCCTCATCTCTGTGTGTGGAAGAGCAGCGTAGGACCACGGAGAAGTGTGTTCCAAAGCAAAAGTGGTGGTTACCTGTCTGGCACCCAGAAAAGGTACTGGTAGAAATTTGAGCTGCTGCTCCTGTAAAATGGGAACTGCTCTGCCCAGGATGGGCTGAGGGTCAGTGACCAAGATCGAGTGTCCAGTTGTGTTCCAATAGGCCGTGTCAGCAAAGAGCCTGTTGCTCTTCTCTCCTCTTTTCCAGTCCTGAGTTAAGGAATGTAGGAATAGTGTCATTTTGCAAAGGGTCTCAGAAGTTCTCATAGGAAGGAAGATTTTTCCAGTGACTCTGACTGCATCACAAATTACTTCAAAATTTATTGGCATAAACAGCCATTTATTAAGTTGATGGATTCTGTGGGTCAAACATCAAGACAGGGCAGAGCAGAGATGACTTGTCTTGGCCCCGTGATGTATGAGGCCTCAGCTGAAGCGCTCCAAGGCTGGGCTGGCATCGTCCGATAGTGCTGTCCAGCAGAGCTTCCTGTAATGGGGAAGATTGGCTGCATTAACCTACTAACTCCATATGGCTGTTGGGCTACTGAAATGTGGCTTGTGTAGTTATGGAACTGAAATTTCAATTGAATTCGCTCAGATTTATGTAGCTGGTAATGGCTGGTGGCTGCCATACTGGACGGTACAAATTGGAAGGCTTGTTGTAGACTTCCCTGCCAATACAGGGAAGACTAGGTGTAGACCTGCCCTGCCAATATGGTGGCCACCAGCCGGGAGTGTAGGAGGGGCCTTCTCCATTGGAGCACCTTTATGTGACCTCTCCATGTGGCCTGCTCTTCTTCATATGGTGGCTGGGTTCCAAAGGTGAGCTTTCTGAGAGGAGGAGCCGAGTGGCCTAGCACTGGAGTAGACAACAGGACTTCCACGGTATTTTGTGCAGATAGTTACGAAGTCCCATCCTGGTTCAAGATGAGTGGCAGTAGACTCCATTTCTTGATGACACATGGAAGAGCATTAGGACTAGAAATATGAGTATTGTCATTTCTGGGAAATAAAGCTGCCACCATTGTTCCAGGTAATCAGTCCATTCATTCATTCATTCATTCATTCATTCAGCAGACACCTAGTGCCCACTCCATACCTGCTATCAAGCTACTTGGGATGGCCACTGAGAGTAATGAAGCTTGAGGGGGAAGGTGGGCATGGGGAAGCCACACAGGTGTTTTCAAGGCAGTGCGATGTGGGCCTTGAGAATACGTAAAAAGTAGAGAAGGGACAATTGGCTCAGACACAGGAGTCTCTTTGAAGTTACATCATGCAAACTTAGAGTCAGACTAGACTGACTAAGCAGTTTGCCAGAGAGACACAAGTAATTCGGACCAAAGTTTGAGCGTTCCCCAGGAGGAAAGGCTCAAAGCTAAGCATTTCCTGGGGATGCTTCAACTCTCCAGCCCTTGTTCAAGAAAGAAAACTATGCATCTACTGTGCCAGCCACATCCTTTGTTCTGAGGGTCTGTCCCTACCCACACTGTGCATATTGGTAACTAGCTGCAATAGCCAGCAGGTTGGCGGCCCGGGAAAATCCATAGCCCAGGGGATATCATTGATGAATTACAGACAAGTTGCCTGTCAGCAGGAAACATGGATTGGATTAGAGAATCTTCATACCATGCTGGCTTTTCTAAAGAAAGTCCAGCTCTGAGAGAGGAACAAAGATGCCTGAACACATGGCCGGCATTGAAAACAAATATTGATTGGCCCCTGCTGGGGAGCTGAGCTTGAATGGGTTAGAATCTAGTATCAAAAAGTGCTGGGATGTGGAAAACCATCAAATGTCCGATTGACCAGAATAAAAGCTCCATCTATTTTTGAGATCTCAAAATTGAGGCTGAAGTATTTAAGTGGGTGGAAGGGCAAAAGTGATGATGAGAACCCAAGGCTGGGCAAAGGCACTCTGTGTTGGCCTCTGGCCGCAGGTCTTGGACTGTCCTTTCCTATCTCCTATTCTGCATGAAGCTTTTTTGGACCCGTGACTGTTTCTTAATGCTGTGCAAAATCCACTTAATTGAACATGAATGTCCAAACAGCTGATGTTCAGTGATTCAGATTTAGGATTCAGACCGTCTGCCGGGTGTTCTTATTAAAGTGGTAGAAAAATGCTCTGGCTGTATCTGATTGCATCTGACTGTTGACTGAGTTAGAAATATCTCTGTCACTGCCAGATGTACACGACACTGTAAAGGGAGCATTTTTTTCCTAGCAAATTAGACTTGCTAGCTCCATGAATCTAGATTGACTGAAACAGCTTGTTGCTGCAGGGATAAGGCTGGATTTGGTTCAATCATTTCTTTTATAAAAACAGGACTTCAGAAGTCTGATCCAGAGTCTTTTCAATGAAGATTTTCAAAATCTGCTCCTTTACTTCGAAACCTATGATTCGTTCATTTTTCTAGAATAGCATTCTCTCATAGGACTTTCTGCAGTGCTGGAATGTCCTTAGTGTGCATGGTAAACCGTCAGCCACATGTGGATGTGGAGTGCTTAACATGTGGCCGCTGCCACAGGGGAGCTCAATTTTTCAATTTTAATTAAAATTGAAATAGCCACGCGGGGCTGGTAACTACCCCACTGGGCAGCACAGTTGTAGGATCTGATTTTAGATGTGCTATTTGCTGAGGTGAGTGTAAAAACTGCCAACTCTCTAATTTTTAGTAGTATCTTAACTCCGGAGTTCTTTCTTTCTCCTTGCAGAAATCTGTGGGAAGAAGCAATGGCCAGGGTGTCTCTGGCTGGCTATAAGGGCAAGGATGGGGGTGGAGAGGAACAGAATTGAAAAAGGACCACAGAGGTGGCCACGACACTCATTTTCCCTGTAGCGTTCTTTGCAAGATAACCTGGCTATTGTTAGTGGGTTTGGTAGCCAAAGGAGTTTGGGGAAGGCCACGTTAATTGCAATTATGCAGGTGTTTTTTCTGAACTTTTTCTCAGCCTTAAAGATGCTAACGTGGAGATGAGTCTCCAGATGACGCATCAGGGCCAAGTATATTTGATCTGAACAGACCCCTTTGGTTTTTCTGGTGTTATTCTATGAAACACACTCTGGGAAATAACTGGTTTAAGCAGTGACACTTTTCTCTCAGCAACAGATGATAAGTTTAAGGTATATTATATATAGGTGGTGGATCGGTCCGCTTCTGGACTTCCTCAGGGTTTAAAGTCTGCATTCTTGCTTTCAGTCTGACCATTTCTTCGTTGTGTTTGCATCGTTAGTTAACTCTTCAAGTACATAACCATCTGCACCGGCCAGGCTAGGTCACACACCCGACTGGGCCAGAGACACAGGGGTATTCTTCTTCCGGCTTTAGCACTAGCCCAGCGCTGTAACTACTGACTGGCAGGCACTTGAGTAGCTTGTCTTCCCTCCAGTGGAAAGGCTCACACTTTGTACTTCTGCTACTGCTGTGCCTTTGCTGTTGATTTTCTGAGAAGGTTGAGTTTAGTTCTTGTAGTTGAAGAAATATGGGTTTTTCCTCTATCCATCACTGGTCACTCCATGCTCTCTCTTTTTTGTTTTTGTGATCTCTTGTAGACTTGCATATGCATACGTGCATACTTATTTTGTTTTTTTTTTAATAACTTGATCAGCCAGCAGGAGACAAATCACATGATCCTATCACTCTGTTTGTTAAGTGAGTAACTAAAGGAAGAAAAAGAAAAGATGCAAAAACAGAGAGAGGAATATTTCCTCCTCTTCCTCCTCTTCCTCCTCTTCCTCTCTCTGTCTCTCTGCAGAAAACACCTGTCTCCCAACGAGTAAATGTAATTTGGTTTCTGATCTCAGCAGGTCCCCCTCTGGTTGGAAGGAAGGGTTTCTCCCACACGATAGAAGTGAAATCAGCAAGATGCTGTCTGTGAAGCTGAAACACTGAGCTTTATGAGATGACAGTAAAGTAGCAAAAAGAGGTGTTTTTCTGCTTAACAGTGTCCCCACTGTGGGATAAGAAAGAATTCCGGGAAGAAGGGACTCATCGACGCTGGGCTCTGCAGCTGTGTGTTCCCATGTGCTGTTCTGCTGCCCGGTCTCACTCTTTTCTTTGAGCAGGTCCTGCTACCATGGAGAGAGCCATCTGCATTTCCTCCTTTTATGGTTATTGGACTTGTACTCAGTATCTTGTCAGGAGACAAAGGATCTTCAACATCGGTGCCGGGGAGGACCATCAGCAGAGGCTCTGCTGGGAGTGGGGAGCTGGGAAGGCCTGGCAAGAAAATACGGGGCTAATGTATGAGGCCTGGAAGCCTCTTCTTTGTTAAGAAGATTCATGGGTCTCTGTGGAGTGAATTATCAGGGCTACGGGAAGAATTTGGGCCAGGCCTTTGTATCCTATATCTATCTGCTTAAAAACTTTTTTAGCTAGTCAAGAAGAAGAGGTCCCGTTGAGGCTTATTTGAACAAATATTTGCTCTTCCTAATTGCATACCCGGAGCAGCTCTCCTGAATGTTTAATGGGAACCTTAATATTTACAATAGCATAAGGAAGAGTTTATAATGTGTTTGGGAGGCTTCTGACGTTGGGGCCGTGATTCTTCCTTGCACTTAGATGAAACTTTTCTTCCTAAGAGACCTCAGCCATATTTACTGTAGCCACTGTTCACAGAGTGAAGTAAGCAATGAAGCTCCAGAGAAGGGAGGAGACCCTGCCTGCAGCTGCCAACACGTGTTCTAGATGAGAGACACTGGTCTTTGCCCACAGTTCTGTGCCAGCCACAAGCCTTTCTTTCTGAGCAGGAGTACCAGGCAAGCCAGGGCTTACAACTGCTTCCTGATAGGAGCGTTGAGTGCCACATGGTGGGGCCAGGCTGGGCTGATGACCCTGGTGGT
This sequence comes from Macrotus californicus, assembly GCA_007922815.1. Taxonomy (NCBI): domain Eukaryota; kingdom Metazoa; phylum Chordata; class Mammalia; order Chiroptera; family Phyllostomidae; genus Macrotus; species Macrotus californicus. The sequence continues at coordinate 46,686 of VMDR010000738.1, forward strand.
GCTGCTCTGGCTCAGTTCCTCCTCTGCGACAGGTCCAACCTTTATTAGTCTCGGGATCCAGCGAATCTCCCTAAGATGATATGTGGAGAACTTGCTTGTATATTGAAGACCATGAGGTCTGGAAGAACTGAGTTTGAAGCCTTCCTCCCTCCTATCCCTGGATCTTATTTAACTTCTGGGTGCCTCAGGTATCCCATCTGAAAAGTAGGCGTAACAAATGCCATTCACACGTGGTTGGTATGAAGATGAGAAAGAGTGGGAGTCTAGCACCTGGCCTAAGATGGACCCTTGTGCTAGAGTGGTGGTTTTGATTTCTGTCCTTGCCTAAGGAGCCTTTTGACACCTGAGGGCCACCTTTATTTTGCAGGTTGAATAAAAAAAAGCAGGGGAGGGCTTCTGAGGTGATTTCCTGAGATTTTTTTCTCCATGCAATTTATGGTGTGTGGCACAATGCAGCTCGGCAGTAATTCAGGAGTCATGTCTCTCCACAAAATAAGAGGTGAGAAAAGGAGAGGTTCCACCCGGTGCAAGTAGGATGATGAAGCACGTGAATGTGCCCAGGACCGCTAGGAAATCAGCTGCGGGCAGGGAAGACACCAGGGGAACCTCCGTCCTCCAGCCCTGGATCGGTAGATCCAATGCCTGCTCAGCGATCTCAGTGTTGTTGAAGTGGCCGCTGGAATAGGTATAAAAGGCTACTGAGCATTGTGCTGTTAGGGAAAGCATATATTTAGGTGAATATGTATACGTACTCACTTTCTAGGAGTCTGGAAGGTGTCAAGATGTCTCCTCAGCTGAGTTGTCAGCTTTTCCCCCTTTTTGTTAAATCTGGTGTAATGGATGCTGTGCCCTGCTGTTGGGTGGTCCCAGTTCACTGGAATCTGTTGTAAATGAAGCCAGTTGTTTCTCGTTTGTAGCCTTGCAACAGATTCATTCTCTTTTGCTTGTTACTGTCTTGGAGGGTGGGAAAAGATAACTTCTACAGAAAGAGCAGGAGACCTAACCTGGCTTCCAAGGGATCGTTGGATTTTTTGTCCCCATTTATCACATGAGCATACACGTTGGAGTTGTGACGTCATTGGTGTCCTGTGAGCTGTGTGGGCATCTTCTGGCAGGGCATGGCACCTATTGTTCGTGGGACTAACAGCAAATGTGAGTAGGTAACACCTCACCCAGATCAGCGGTGTTGATGCTGAAAGCTGACTTTCTGTTCCAGACTTTCTCTTTTAAGTGGCAGGGTGGTGCCTGCACCAGAGAGAAATGGTTAACAAACAGAATGGGCTTTGGCGTCAGTCAGTTCAAAGGAACTATTGAGTGAGTACTTCAGGATCTGTCGTTGAATCTGGGACCACAGGACTCAACTGAACGGTTAAGTATTTTTGTTCCTAGGAATGTATAGTCTAGTGGGGGCAAATGGACAACAAATGTGGAAGCAAAAATAAACATAAATAAGTAAGACTGGGTGGGGGGAGTGGAAACAGCAGTCGCTTTGGGAGGCTTTGATGGACTCCAGACCATAATCATTCAGCCTAGAGCTAGGCGTGGGCCAGGGAGATGGGGTATTCTTCTATATACTGGGGGTAGTTCCAGCAGAACTTTCTAGATCTTGTCTCTGCTGCAGTTTGAGTATGTTATTTAAGTTCTCTTTCAAACTTCTCTTCATTTTTTCCTCTCTGCAATGGAGATAATAGTACACCAACTTACAGAGAGTTGTCAAATAATACACTTTTTTTTTAGTTATTTAAGTAGTTATATGAGAACAAGCACCTTTCACTTGTTGTCAGGGGAGAACCCTTCTGTATCTCTGTGTGGCCACTTGTCCAGCTCTGAGTTGGCCCAGCAAGAATCTGTGCTCCTCTGTCCATGGGGATCACCTTGGCGTTTAATATTAGGAGGTAGCAGCTGCTTTCATTTCCTGGTCTGCAGCATGGAGAGAAGCAGGTGGCTGTTCCCACTTCCACCACCTCTGCTGGGTCTGCTCCCCATGCTGGGTGGGGAGTGAGGTGAGGGGGAAGTGGAGCAGCTGGGGATGCAGAGGGGGAGGGCAACCACAGGCCTGTGCTGTTGCCCTCCCTCTGCCTGGTCAATCCTGTCTTCTCTCAGTCCCCAGCAGCTACCACTGTCTTCCCTGATGCTGTGGTGTCCCCCCACCCCTGTGTGGTCTGAGCGACCACCTGAGATCATTGGTGAAACTGCAGACTCCTGGCCTCACCCCTGACCTCCTGAGTCAGAATCATTGGGTCTAAGCCCCGGAATCCACACTTCCTCTGTGATGAGCTTCCCAAGTGAGCCTGGTGCACTCTAAATTTTGAGACTGATTTAGAAAATTTGTTTTGGATTTTGGAGTAATAATAGCGGCTAATATTTGTCAAAGGCTTATGTGACACTGCTCAGTGCTTTACATGCAATAACCTTGTGAGATAGATCCTAATAATATGTTGTCTCATCCTTGGGGAAACTGAGGCAAAGAGGATTTAAGCAATTTGCTCAAATACTGATGAATACAGTCAGAATTTGAATTCAGATCATCTCCAGACCTGTCCTCCATCTGTTCTCCTCAGCCCCCCTATGTAGTGATGTTAACGGGAATGAATCTTCTTAGTTTAAATTCAGTACTGCATGACCTCCTGTCATATAAAAAACAGTAAGTTAAACATGGAATATTTTAAAATTGAGCTTTAACTTACATTAGAGCCTGAATTTGGCTCAGATTCTGACTTAAGTGTCCACTCTGAGTCAGTTATTTTAAGGAATGTTCTCCTTTACTTTGGGAAATCCGAACCTGATATGTGGCCCTTAACTCTCGTGCTGCATCACCTATCCTGAGAAGCTCACACTGCCCTGTGCCCACACCTGGGACGTTTTCTGCCAGCACCTGTGCAGGTTGACTGCTCCCTTTGGTCTGCTCATCAGAGGCTGTGCGAATAGATGGAGAATCTGGGGTTTTCCCAATGTCTGGAGTTAGCCGAAGGTATTTTTTTTTCATCTTAGTGATTCCAGGTTAGTGTCTACGAAAAGTTGGCCATCAAAATAGGACCAGTCTAAGCAGGTTTGAAGATAAAAATCAATCATTCCATTCATAGTACCTTCTCGCTTCAGGTTCCCAGTGCTTCCAACTCGGGAGGAATTTGCTAAAGCAAAGACCTCACACATCCCTGAAGGTGGGGAGGGATTGCCAGTGTGCGCACAGACCTTAAGTTCATTAGAGGATGTTATTTAGAGGAGGAGGAGTAAGGAGAGGTTTCTACTAACATCTTGCATCTCAGGTTCTGAAACCTTTAAAAAACTGCTACTTGTGTCTCCAAATGGCTCATGATTGTGTTTCTGAAAGCAGTTTTGTTGGTTTTTAGCGGCAGTAGTGTTGTGACCACATTGAAAATCCAAAGTCTAATCTTTATTAAAAAGTAATTTGAAAATGCAGTGGTTGTATAAACCTCCACATGTTTTTTGTTTGTTTATGACAGCCTCAAGATTTAAGACAAGTTGGTCTATTAACTGCTTGCCAAATGTTTCATGTCATGGGTAGGCATTTTACAAGCTGTTTATCATAAGAACTCATGAAGTTTTCTGGAAGGTTTTCAAAGAATGAACTTAGGATCAATGTACAACTTTCTCTAGACCTTGGATCTGTTCATTAATGCTTGTTTCCACTCTCTGTTGAAGTATTGGGTATCGGACACATCCTGGAGAGAGGTGGCCGTGTAAAAACTACTTCTCCTGTCTCCGGGACTATTTTTCATCCCAGAGTTGCTCTCTATATAAAAGGGGAGGTAAAGGAAGGAATTTTTGAGGCTAGAGAAGAGCACTAGAAAGTATAAACATCTTGCCAAAAGAATACAGCTTAGTATTTCTTTCTACTTTTAAGAGCAATTTATGAACTTTTATTTACAGAAAAAAATAATAAAGGACAAGAGGGACTGGAGAAGTCTCAGGTTAGAGTGTCTGTATCTGTTGCTGTCCTAACACAAAGCGCTGTGACTATTTTATTTTGGTCCATAAACTCTGAAGAAAACAATTGAAAATATTTCCTTCTTGAAAAAGGACCCTAGAAACCACCATGGGTAGTTGTCTGTAAGTTTAGTATTTTGAAAGCTTGAGTTTATTCAGCGGTTTTTTCTGAGTGTCCTGATGTGTGCTGGCCATTGTGTGGAAGCTGGAGAGCCAACAAGACAATGAGGTCCGGGTGAGTAGATGTGTTAGTCCCTGCGGGCTGCTGTGACAAAAATGCCGCAGACCGGACAGCTGAACAAGCGTTTATCTCTCACAGTTCGTGAGGCCAGGTTCGGCACTAGTAAGACGAAATTAGTGCCTGGTGAGGGCCTGGCTCCAGGTTCATAGATGGCCTTCTTCTCATTGTGTCCTCATGCAGTGGAAGAGGCTCAGGGGCTCTCTGGGGTCTCTTACAGTCACCTCTTAATACCAAAATGTTAGGAATAAAGTTTCACCATTTGAAATTTTTGGAAAGGGGTGCAAAAACATTTATCGTGGTAGATTCTAAAATGGTTGTAATTACAGTTGCTGTTTTGTTTTCCTAAGTTTTTTTTGTGTGTGTGTGCTTACACATAAGAGATTTTGCCTTTGGCTTGGAGCATTACGAAGTGTTCAAGCTGGAGAAAACATCAATTTTTCATCATCTCTTGTGGTCACGTCCAGTCCTTTCCTGACTCCTTCTTCCTGGCACACCGGATAGTAACAGGTGAAGGGCAGAGTGCTGAGCACCATGGGTCGTTCAAGGCGTGGAAATGAAGTCTGTAGATTAATGTCCTGCTTGAGGGCGTGTGCTTAATACCTGGGGAATAGGATTCCTGGCTCCATGCTTTATGGAAATTCATTTGTCCCATTGTAGAGGCCACCTTTGGGAATAGAAACAAATACAGTTTCTGGCCCGGTTTGTTGGTGAAGGGGCAGACAGCCTAACGTGAAGAGATTTGTGTGCTTGCCCGAAGGTGGCCGCGGTCCTGATGAGCACACGGACAGAGCAGAGTCATTGCATTGTGCAGTTATGGTGCCAGAGATGGAGAAGAGAAAGCACCCAGGAGTGAAGAGATGTGGAAAAGAGGAGGTCAGGGGAAAGAGAAAGGCCATTTCCAGGCTCTGTCTCAAGAGCAAGAAGAGGAGGCTTGTGTGTGTGTGTGTGTGTGTGTGTGTGTGTGCGCGCGCGCGCGTGCATGCACGCGCGCGCACCTGTACAGAGTAATTGTGGGCTAATTGTAGGATCCGTTTTAGGCGTCATGGAAAGAAATACCTGGATGCCCTTTTATTCCTGGAGTGGGCGTGAGATATTTAATCTCTATTGTTAATTGGTTTCTTGTTACTTTCCCTCAGAATACTTAGGGTTACATACAGTAATAAAATGTGTAGTACCTTCATTAAAGGAATCGCCTAATACTCAGGCGCCTCTACAGTAGGTTTCTGTACAAGAAGAAATCTGCAGTCCAGAATCACTGAAATAAGGACGCCCATCAGAGCGTATTGTTCAAGCTGAGGAAGGATAAGCCAGAAAACACCCAAAGCTGTAACTTATGCCAATATCATAGAATAGTGATTTGTGAGTCAATGCTAACATTTTAGATTTGTTTAAATCATAAAAATGATAAATCAGTCAAGGAACCTGCGATCGATGTTGTCTCACATTGGTATAAATTTCGCCTTAAATAAAATGAATGCAATCCACGTGGCTACATCGCAATCCCTTCAACCTCACACAGTTTCTAAAAGTAACAAAAGTGGCTCAGATGTACAGAGTTTATTTCCCTTATTTTTCAGCTGAAGTTTTTCTAATACTTTTCCTTCAAATGACCTCTTAGTTTTCATGCCATTTCCTCGAAGGCATAGGCTCTGTTGCTACTTCCAGCACCCCAAACACACAGGCACAGCTGGGGTGCACCTTCCTTTTTGACTGTTGGCCACACCAAGAACACTCTCTTCTCCCCGGGGTCCCATTCTAGAGATCTCCGCAAATAGAGAGATCTGCAAATATGGTACTGTGCCTGTGTTAAGTGCTCGAAGCCTCTCTAATTTAGAGACTGAATTACAAGACTTCCCAGGCAACATCAGTGTGGACGAGGGACTTTTTCTCTGACATTGTGGCCGGTGTGGGCTTGGTGGAATGAAAGGACATTGTATGCAAAGCAAAAGGGAGGTTGTGGAGGGAGATCCGTGGCTTCTGCCGTTGAGAGCTGGCAGGGGGAGTGAGCACAGGCTTGGTTAACGTTTCAAAATTATCTGACCCCCTTGTGCCCCACAAAGATTTCATTTGATGTGCCTGGGTTCTTTTTATTACTTCCTTTGCGATTCGAAGCTCAAAAGGTCCAATGAGTTGTTAACAGAGTTTGTTCTTAATTCTTTAGGAGCCAGGCAAATGGACAAATCTTTTTCTTGGGCAACGTGAAGCCTTGCAGACCTGTCCTCGTGTTTGCGCGTGGAGAGTCAGAGCTCTGAGAACAGGTCCCTTCCTTGTGTTCTCAACGGTGTTATTACTCCTCTGCTAGCTTATCTGGGTCTGGTCTTGGGCTTTTCTGGTTCTTGATAATTTTTGAGGTGAGGAAGGAGTTAAAATAGCCTTCCTTTTCTCTTTAGACTACAAAAGACAGTCATCCAGCCTACTTCTAATCAGCTCTGTATCTCTTTCGGATCTTTCCCAGAGACTCTTTCCATCCTCCCTTCTTCCCTCCCTCCCCTCTACAGAGGGTCCTCCTCTATGTGTTAAGCCGGGTTGTAGTATTCATCTCTTCATGGCCTCTCTATGCACAATGTGGCTCCTGCCTCTCAGGCTGCCTCCCTCACCGTGCTATTCGCCCAATCACTCAGCTTCCACCACCAGGTTCCCTTTGGGCTCTTGCCGGGGCCGTGCACCCCAAGGACATCATCCTTCATTCCTTCTGTTTTGAACAAGCCAGACATCTGAGAGGCGGTCCTTGATTGCCACATCTAGAAGAGCCCTCCAGCCTCCATGGCTGCCACCTCTTCCTTGTTTTTTCTAATTACCACTTGCCTCTTGTTTGTTCTTCCCACTAGAATGTGGGCTGCATCAAAGTGCAGTAGCACCCTACTTTATTAATTAATCTGTCCTAGCACCCAGAACAGTGTCTGGCAAATAGTAGGAGTGCTAAGTCTTTGTTGCATGGGGAATAGTGGGTTTTTGAGTTTTCCATTCCTCAGTGCTCTGGAAATGACAATAGGAGCGGGAGCTGGAGAAGACAGACAGATACCATAAACAGATTAAAGTGAGATAGATAAATCCAGAGGAGGGAGGACCAGGCAGCCTGTGTAATCATGACTAAGAAAAATACCTCTGCTTAAATATTATCATTAGCTCTGAAAGCAGTAACACATCTATTTGTGTGGCCTTGTGCAGGGAACATACACACATCATTAGATCGCCTAAAATGTCCTGTTAAAATAATGTTTTTTGAGGTTTGTTTTTTTGCCTGCAATGTTGATCTTCTTTCTAGTAGGATTACCTCTGTACTTTTGAGGGAAGGGAGGTGCTGTTACTGCTGGCAGATGTTCAGAACCTGCATTGGGGCTACCGTTGAGTCTGCATGGCAGCATTAGGAGTTTGCTCACTTTTTTTATTGTGGTGTTTAAGGCTGATGTTCGTTACTCATTCTCCCCTGCTCTGACTGGTGTTACATATGTGGAGGATAGAAAAGGAAGATAGGCCTCGTTAGCTGCCTTCAAGCAGAGGGCAAACTTTGTTTGATGGGGAGTAAGGGAGGGTCACTTAAAATGAAGCTCTTTTATTGGCCCTGATGAAGTGTTGAGACCATTTAAGCCAAGGGCAGAAGAATGGTGTTGTCTCAGCTGCAACTTTGCACTTGTTTTCCCTCTCGTGAAAGCGTCGTTCACTTGGAATAACTGGAGGTAGGCAGAACTCTAGAACAGCGCCCGATTTCCACACCCTGGCATACATATCTCTGATTCTAGTTACCCAATCCAACATTAATGTAGGTGCTGCTCTGAAAAGATTGTTGAAAATGCAATTAACATCCAAAATAGTTCATGGCAAGATAGGGAAATTATCTTTAGTGGATCTACCCTAATCAGATGAGCCCTTAAAAAGGGACTGGACACCTCCTCAAGATAAGATACAGGATTCCCCATTGCTGGCTTTGAAGACTGGCAGTAGGAGATGTGAGGGAATGTGGCAAGAAATGCAGGTGGCCTCTAGTGGCTGCAAGTGGCTTCTGACTGAGGGACAGCAAGGAAATGGGCACCTCAGTCCTGTGAGCTGCAAAGAACTGAATTCCGCCTCAGCCACTTGTGCCTTACAAGAGCCCAGGGTGCAGATGAGAACGGAATTCCAGCCAGAAACCAGGCTTGTTGTGCCCGACCTCTGACCTACAGAACCATGTGCCAGTGAACTGGTGTTATTTCAAGCCAATGTGTGGATGGTGATTTATTACATCGGCCATAGAAAACTAATACATAGGGCAATCTCATTCAATTAAATCTGAGGAAAAAATCTAAACTTTACAAAATAACGTGGAGCTAATGCTTTTTGACGGAAAGGAGTGGGTTCAAGTACTAGTAGCCAGCATGCACAGCCAGTGGGGTCAGGCTCAGGCCCATTGCCTTGCTCCTTCGGGAAAATGAATAGATAGTTTTTCCAATTAGTAGATCAACTGTTTGTAAATTGATGGGTAGCTCCAAAGCAGCAGAGGATGTCTGAAATAGTCTCGGCAAGTGTTTCATCTGTTCCTGCAACATTCACACCTTAGAGTTTGCTTAGTAATCCTTTCCTCGAAGGCTTTCAGTCCTCCTGCTGTGTGCGTGCTACAGTGTCTGAATCAGTAGAGCTGGAATTGACAGCCTTTAAAAGAAGAGTAAGCAAAGCATTTGAAATTCCCCCTGTTGCTGGTTTCATAGAAAGGGCTGGCCTCTGCTGGCTGTCCTGATGTCCGTAGACATTCTTCTGGAGAGGCAAATTTTAAAGTGGGTTTGCATAAGTGAGGTCTCTTTGCTGAGGCTGGAGTGAAGAGCATCTTGACACAAGAAGCGGCAGAAGCGCAGTCAGTAAACTCATGAAAAGGGGCTTGTGAAAGCAAGCCCCTCATGCGTCCGTGGGCTGGCTTTTGCATGAATGACAGCCAGTGTGGTGATAGGAAAACAGACAACTGCTCCCTGGGCCACCACCGCCACCGCGGTGCACGCGCTGCATGGGGCCGCCCTCCCAGCAGGAGCGTGTGTTTGTCCTGGCGGCTGGGAACTGTGGTTTGGCCTTTTTGTTTACAAGAGAGGGGAGAGTAGCCTGTGTCCTCCAGCTGCTGTGAAAACATTGCTGGAAAACCAGACCGAAGTTTCCACCCAAGAACTCGCCCTGGACAAAAACCCGCCCGAACAAACAGACCTTCCTTAATGAAAGACCATCTGGGTTAAAGCACAGACCACTGGGTTAGAACCCAGATGACAGGAAAAACATAATAATGAAAATAGTTGCTCTTCAGCAAACTTTCCGAGTGGGATTTCCATATATCAAGTTGGCCCAGGGCCCAACAATAACAAAGGCAACTGACTGAGAGGCATATATACAGTTTGCAAAGCCCTGGAATTAACTGTGTGCCTTGGTTAAAGCATTCCTCTCTCTTCAGGCTTCCCCCAAAGTGAACGGGAGTTCATACAAATGGAGCCATACTGCATGTGTTCTTCTGAGTCTAACTTCTCTATCTGCCTTCGTGTGGTCTCAGATTTGTGGGGGGAGATCCCCTGCATCCCAGGAAGCAGGCTCGGTTTTCAGTGGAGTGAAGAAAAAATACCACTATCTGCTTTCACAGAGCTCGTTCTTTCCTGGGGAAGGACAGAAAGTACCAGCGATTTTAAATTATCATTTACATAGTATTGCACACTGTAATCTCACCACTAGAAATTTCGCTGGCATATGTAAGAAACTCACAGGGCACAGTGATACAAAAGGTGTTCGGGACAGCCCACGGGCAAGGCACAGTGACACCAAGGCAAGGCCATCAGAGGAGGCCTCTTTGAGGAGGGGGCATTTAAGCAGAGAGAGAAATTCAGGATTAATCCTCCTTTGAAGTGTTAGGGAAGACTATTCCTGACCGGGAAACATGTGCAAAGCCTGAGTTGGGATGGACCTTGTGTAGTCAAAGAACTCCAAGGAGGTCTGTGTGGCTGGGACGGTGATCACTGGGAGGTGTCACCAGATGAGATGGACAGGGGAAGCTGGGCTTCCTTGCTCATGGTCTTCAAGAGAGTTTGCTGTAGTGTCAGGTGCAGGGGAGCTATTGAAGGTTACATAGCAGGGGAGTGCCATCCTCTGCTGTGCATTAAAAAAATCCCTCTGCTTGTTTTCTTGGAGAATGGACTGTACAGGGGAAGGAGCGAGGCAGGCAGGCCAGTGTGGCAGCTGTTTCTGCAGTCCTGGAGAGCACCAATAGTGACTTGAATTGGGAAATGACAGCAGAGGTGGCTGATGGGGAAGGATTGGAGCAGCCCTTTGGTAGGAGATGCAACAGGACTTGGTGATGGACTGCATCCTGGCAGTGGGGAAGGAGGAGAGCTGCGGGGGAGGACAGGGATGACTCCCAGGGCATTTCCCCACTTCTTCCCCTCTGCCTCGCCCCTTTCCCTGCATTGCCATCTCAGGAAAAATGAGAATGAGCTTGTGAGATGGCCACTCTGATCAGTCAGTGCCAGATCCAGTGATCTCGAATTCTGAGCAGAGCGTCTGGAAGCCTCTGGGCCTTGATATTGAGTGTTGACCCACTGTGAATTAATAACACACCCCAAGGTATCTTAGACAGGAAACCACAGTCATTTACACCATGGGGGTCTCTTCATTATAGCTTTTCTCCCTTGTCCATGATGTCTACAAGCCTCACATGAAAGACCGCAGTCCCAATGTATCATTGAAAACACCTGCGTTAACCCATGGGGCTCTGGGGGGAAATATTGGGAAGCAGACATAAAATGAAACAATTTAGTTAAGTGGGAATTTATTTTCCAGCTTTTGTGTGTCACTCACTAAAGGTACAATCACCCAAATAAATGGTGCTTTGTGTGTATGTTTCCCCGTGGCATTCTGTTCGATTAGAGTTTTTGAAACATGCAAACAGTCACTTTTCCCACTTAAAAGCAGAAATTAGGGAAACGTGGGGCATTTTGTTGTGGAAATTGTGTGTTCAGTATTAGTTGTATGCTGCCTGGTCTAGTTATTAAACTGGGGTGGGGGGCTGTCTCTTTCATGTTGTCGTTACCCTTTTCTTCAGTATCCCGCTACTGTAATTCTCTGATGTCTTCCATTAGAGTCTGTTTTTCTCCTTTACTGGTACTTTTTCGGCATCAGATTCCATTCTAGAACTTTGCTACCTGCCTCACCATAACTGCCTTCCCCATTATAAAAAAATGCCCTTGTAATCAGTAATGAAGGCAGAAATAAATGGTGATGGAGATCATGGAGACTAAATGATTCCACTGGTTTGTCAGCCAGCATAGTACCATATTTTGCCATGTATAATGCGCACCCACGTATTTGTGTGCATCATACACGGGGTTATTATACCCATTGTTGTACCCATGGTATGTAATCATTATACCCATGTATAATGTGTATCCTTATTTTCCTCTCAAAAATGTGGGCAAAAAGTGCGCATGGCAAATTATGAGTAATGTCTTCTTCCTGGGGCTGGGCCTTGGGCACAATAGCATGAGCGGATGGGAAAAATACGTCTCTTGAAGTCACTTCCACAGGGTCCACGCTGAGCTCTGCTGGTTACCAGCAGAAGTAACCCTTCAGCTCTGGGCTCTGATCTTCCTGGGTAACGTGGTAATAACCCGTCCTTCCTCCATCACAGGCTAGAGGGAAACTCAAACAGGAAGTGGCTTTGTCAGTGGTGCAGGGTGTCACTGTCTGTGTTTGTTAGTGCTATTTCTAGACTAGCCAGGGGGATGTCGGGTGTACCCCAAACCAAACTGAGCCTTTCCAGAGTCTCTGTTTTTCCGGTGGTAATCACTGCTTTCCAACAAGTGCCAATAGGTCAAAACCGAAAGGGTGAGTCATGCACTTTCAAAACACTGAAAAAAAGATAAACCATTCTGGCCTGTCCTGGGAATGCGCAGTTTGTTATTCCCATAGATGTCATCTCGTGGAGGGAATCTCTCCCCACCCCACCCCACCACATCCTCATACAGAAACATAACCCAACCAGGGTTTTTTTCCCCCCATTAGTTTAGACAAATTGTGATTTCTTTTTTTTAAGGGAGAACATTTCAGATAAGAAGTATCTTATAGTTAAGGTCACATAGTTAAATGTGACCTCTAGATTCTTCTTGGGTCCCAGCATTTGCATTAAAATTCCAGAGTGGTGAGGTACTGGCTCAAGCGAACTGACAGATAGGGATGGGAAAAAGTTAACTCGTTCCTCAGCTTTTACTTTGTAACCACTTAGAATCGGATATGTGAAAAATATGAGTGCAGTGACGTGGTTTCAGTTAGAGGCAGACATGGTTGTTCCAGAAGCAGTGAGTGAAGGGCTGCGAGGCGCCCGCCCCTCCCTAGGCCTCCTGCACCTGGCAGCACCACCCATGATGCGTGGGAACAATTGTACTTCGGTTTGTTGCCCAGCACCCGCACCTTTCACCAGCAAAGAGGCTCCTGTACCCTGGACGGAGTGGGTGATGACCAGGCACGCACTCCCCTGCCTTCCTCCTAACAGGCACCCCTTTAAAGACCCTAGACAGCAAGGGAAGGCGACTGCACTGTCCCTGAAATGAGTCCCATTATCAGCTCTGTGTGTTTCCTCATTTACTCTTGTTCAATGCCTGGGTTATGCATCGTTCCTCTTAGAGAGAGCTCTGAGTTTGGCGGAGACAGGAAAACCTAACGGCTAACTTCAGCGTTTAGGTCCTTAGATGAGTAAACTTCATCCTCTACCTACCAGGACGCCTGTCTCGGATGTTGAGTATGGAGAGGTGTACACGGATGTCCTACCCTCTCCTCTGATCGTTCGTGTGGCTGAGGCCAGGCAGGGGTTGGCAGGACCCAAAACCATCTGAGGGACCAACCAGGGTTTCCTTTCACGCAAGGGCTATTCTACCCTGTCGTCTGTGCGTCTCATGCCTTTGATATGTGTCCTCTGTGTCAGGTTTACAGATTATACATGACTTGTGGTCCACTGTGAGCCCCACATCACTCTTCTCAAATTTATGAACTCATTTTAACTTCGTGCAGCACCAGGCAATTTCTCTTCTTGCTAGCACTTTTCTTTACTCCTTGGCCATACCACCGTGTGTCCCTGCTAACAAGGCACTAGGGCACATGATAATCTCTCTGAAACATCTCAGGACTACAGTCCTCCTGATGGTGCCTTCCGTGTGCAGTTTCAAAAGTTCCAAAAGATTCTGCTCACTGTGTCCAGAGACGCAAATGCCAGAACCTCAGTGTCCAGGGCCACTCTCCCTTCAGGGGTCAGACCTGAAATTCCAGTGACATTGTCCTTTTTTACTGTCACTGCCTAGGTCATCCAAGTCCCTACCCTTGTCTCCCTAACTCCACTTACCAACTCTCTTTTCACTGCCAGCCCTTCTGCTCTTACTGTGCTCTTTTAGGATTAAATCTCCCATTTGGGTTTGTTAAAAGAAATTATACTCACTGAAACTTTCATTGAGGTATAAACTTACAGAAAGTGCCGAGTCCTAAGTGTATAATATGTGCATATATACACCCACATAATTACCCCTAGGTTCAAGATTTTAGACTGTTTCAAGCGGTGTAATGCCCTTTGTATTCTCTGTCAATTCTTCCCTTTGCCTGTTTAGATTTCATGCAAATGGAACCATACTGTGTGCATTTTTTTGAGTTGAACTTCTGTAACTCAGCTTTATGTCTGTGAGATCCATCCCTGAGATTGTATTTATCTGTAGTTCATCCTTTGTTCTTCCCGAGCAGTGTTCCATTGTACGAATATGCCACGGTGCTCACCTCTTCCTTCTGTGGATGAACACTCTGGTCGTTTCCAGTTTGAGGCTATATATGAATAAAGCTTCTGTAAATATACATATCTTTTGGTGGAAACAAATACTTATTTATGTTATTTTTGTGGCTGTGTAGCCACAAAAGGAATTTCGGTGTAGTAGGCTATTCAAAGGAGATTTTTAATGGGAGAAAATGAATGTGAGACTTACTGTTCATAGTAAGCTTTATGGGGTGCATTTCTCCATGAGCTGAAAAATTACCCAGTACAGGTCCGAAGACTCTTTTGCTGGTTACTCTTAGAGAAATTACTTCTCCAAGTTACCAGTGTCATTTTGAATACTAGTTCTGGGTTTCTGTTTGTTTTTAAGTCCTCTCCCACTTCTTTGACCTCATATCACTGTTTTTCATATTAGCCTTCTTCATCTTCCAGCATTCAGGTTATTTTTGAAACATAGTGACATGTGGGTCCAGGGTCAAGGCTGTCAGCAGTCTTTCTTGTAAAATTACTCTTGGATTTGACATTGAACTACAGATGCCAAGTTTGCCAAATTATGTGAAGTGAAACTAAAAGTTAGGAGGTTAATTTTTCAAACAGATTTATATGAGCAATAAGCTTTTATGAAGCACTATATGAAGCCATCACTCTGTCAACTACCAAAAAATATAGCCATTATTTGCAAGCAGCTGATAGTTTGCTAGTTGTGGGTGGGGGGTGGGGTGCACAGAAAAGGAAGCTGGTGTTTGTAAGGCCCTTTCAATGTGGCCCTCCATGTGGGAGGGGGTGGAGGTGGGGAGGCGGGGGACGTGGGAGCATGGATGAGAGGCATCTGAGTCAGACTAGGGACTCAAAGAAGGCTTCCTGGAGGAGCAGATTTTAAACAAAGATATAATTACAGATATTTGGGGAGCACGAGTGGAGGTAAGGGGCTTGTCCTTAAGGGCAAAGGGACTAAATAGCATATTTAAGGAGCAGAGACATGAAATAGCATCATGTGTCTAGTTGTCAGTTTGGGGCTGAGGCCTTTTTTATTCCATTGATGGTGTATTGCTGTATACATTTCTACACCACCTCCTTTGGAGTGACTTTCCGAGCTAATTTTCAAACCGCACCAGAAAATCACTCGATACTTTATAGCTTTAACCCAAATGGTATTCTCCTGCTGGACTACTCCCCGGGTTTGTCTCCTGAACACTTTTGGCTCATTCCAAAGAAATACAATCCGTCTTCAGAAGGTTTAAGACTTACCACTACTGAGCACATTCAAAAGCCTGTGTGTGACCCAGTACTCGGAAATCAATTCCAAAAGGCCAGTTTTGTTCAGAAAGCACTTATCATTGAAATAAGTCTATAACCACCTAAGGTTGAGGTTCAGTTTCCCAAAGACTTGGCTTTCAACCAAGTTTCTATTTAGAGATTTTGTGTCAAAATTGCATTATTTTATATGTCCAGGGGTGGGGGTGGAGATGGCCAGAGACGATGGATATGCCTTCTACCAAGCCCAAGTGTTTTTTGAGGAAGAACTCTGCTCTGACAGCGTTATAATTAGCCCTGGATTTGTTTGGTTGGACTGGCTTGTCGTGGAAACCAGGGTCATCTGGGAAACAACGTCGAGAAGCAAAGCCCAGTCCGGTAGTGGGATCAGCCTGATTTGAGCTAACCGAAAGGCAGACGCATGACGCCGAGGAGCAGATGGGGAAGGATGGGGAGCACAGGAGAGCTGAGAAGAGGGCTTGGGGCGGCATGACGTAGAACCTGGAGAGGCAAGGCGTGGAAGCTGGCCCGGCTCAGAAAACACTCAGTTAAATAAATGCCTTGTTTCTAGTTGTATATTCTGAGTCCACCCTTTCCTACTTAGTTCATGACTCCCATGACATTTAAATGAAAATAAATCCAAAGCCTTCCTACTGTCAGTGTGGATCTTATCTGTTACTTTCCATATGTTTAGTTAATCCGTGCTAGTTATTTTGGAAGATGGGACTAGTTTTATGATCAGTGAGGGGAGGGGGATGGGAAGAATGATAAACTTTTCACCTTATGTAAAGACGCCCTTTAACAGGGGACTAAATCACTGGGGCTGGTCTGCACTGGTCTAAAAGCTTACTTAGACTCTCATTGCGTCACATATTTGTTCCCACTGTCCCAGTGGTTCATGGGAGTCACCTTTAACGTGGCTTAAACTAAAACATGTACACCAGGAACTTCTGAGTCATCGGGTTCCAGAATCAGTTTTCGCTAGTATCTTTCTTTCAGAAGTTTTTATAGACTTTTTCTTTAAGGCGTAAAGGTACCCTATTAAACTAGCGTGACAACCGTTAACTTGCAATGGCCATCAGCATCTTCGGCGATGGAGATCTTGAAGGTTTCCAGAGTTCCCATGTATTTAGCCTCGTGCATTACAGATTCTCAGACAGTTTTCTTAGAACCACACGAAGGACCTACCAGGTCCCCCTCAGCCAGGAGGGTTTCCAATAGAACAGTTGTAATGGAAGGGGAGGGACTTAGTGGGTGGGGCATCGTGTGCGGCCTTCCTCTCGCTGTTGCATGGGGATGTCCGCACTGGATTGGGGGGAGTGTCCAGAGAGATTGCATACTGCAGTGCAGAAGTACCGGCACTTTTTTCCTCATAGAATTAAAATATTTTACAGTGCTTCTGCAAGTTCAACAACCACATAGTTTGTGTCTGAAGATATTCTTCAGCCTTATGGCAGCACCGAAACGGGGCTGCTCTTGGTCTTCAGCATCTTCGATGTCTGGTGGAAGAGATGAAGACCGTTGAAGGGAAGTTACTGGTATTCGGCGGGGCATTTGCCCCCATAATGTGTGCGTTGTGGGGGAGTGTGCTCCTCCCCCCTGCAGTGGGAAAGGGGCGGCGCTCGGCGTGTAAGAAGTTGCTCTCCGGATGCCTCTTCTCACCTCATCCTCCTGTCCCAGGGAGAGAGGTTTCACATGGCCTCTTCCAGCAGTTGACCTTTCCGGGGTCCACCTATCACTTACTAGTTTTATGTGTGTCCAGCACCCTTGTCACAAATCTGCTTTTCAAGCAGGAAACAGTAACAATTCCTCTGCACTTCCATTGCCCTGCACAACAGAGGGGCAGAGGTTGTGGGCTATCGCCCACTGCTCAGTGGGTTCTTCAGCTGCTCTCTGGACAGCCAGGAGTCTCTGTTCGTGCCACACTTGATTTCATTTTTCTGTTGTTCAAGTTGTCATTTGTTATGAATGGTTCTCTTGGTGATCTGAACACATTGGCACAGACAGACCTCAAGAATGTGCTTTTGGCAACAGCAGGAAGGTTGCCAGCAGGAGGGGCGGGGGCAGGTGGAGGAGGGTGCAGGGAGGGTAAATGGTGATGGGCCGGGACTCGACTTGGGGTGGCATATTGTAGAATGTGCAACTGAAACCTGTATAATTTTGTTAGCCAGTGACACCCCAACAATTTCAATGAAAAGGAAAAAAGGAAACATGAGTTCAGAAATGCAATGAATAAGAATGTCCTTTCGGGAAAGTTCGTGACTGAGGATAACGTTTGCAAGGAGGCAGACCCGGATGGTTTTTAGGCAAATGTCATTTGCTGGACCGTTCGTTCAATGGGGCTTTGTAGGGTGCAGAGGAGGGATGCTGAGCATTCTTTAGCTCTTTATCACCAATATGAATTTGAGTGGCTTCTTTACTTCCTTGCAGTTGAATCCTCAGTAATCACGAAGAGTTTATAAACTTTGGATTTAATCTTCATTAGTATGTAAAACCCCAAGACTAGTGTCCTTTGACTGTTAACAGACTGTTTCTCTCACTTGTCCTCAGAACGGCTTATCTCCCTGCAGATTTCTGTGGTCCCCAAACTCCGAGAAGTAAGGGCCGTGGCCTGATTTTGATCAGGGAACATGCAGTAACTATTTTGTGACTCTTAGCTTCTGCTGTGTTTTATGGGTTGGCCAAAGTTTATCACATAATTTCCACTCCATGAATTTCCCCCAGTTACTCATGCAGGCTTTAGGGCAGGGAAGAAGGAATGGTGTTGTGGGGCGGGGTGGGGGGGCAGAGAGACACATTCCTTTTAATTTCTCTAGTGAGTGAAATGATCTAGTTTGAAATGTGCCAGTGGTCTAAACAGGACAAATTAAGGTCATTTTGCTGTTTGAGGGAAGTGAGGGCAAGCCTGGTGGACACCTGGAGGCGGTAGGGAAGGGTGTGGGTGGGGGGCTGGTGCTTCTCCACAGGCCAGCGCCCTGCAGTGCCTCTGCATAGAATGGCCCCAGGAGAGGACTCAGCGGGTTTTGAGGACCTTCCAGGTACCGAGAACCATACTAGGTAATCCCTGAAGTTTCCTCATTTTTCCTAGAGTCTTGCGAGATCATCCTCATTTCTTTATTTTTCCAGATGGAAAAACCGAGACAACCCAGGATCACACTGCCTATACATAACAGAAAGTGGCAGAATCGGAACCCTTGTTTTTCACTGTGTAGAAGCCACACATATAATCTCATATGTGTTCTTGGTCCATTTAAATCAGATCTGCAAGGACTTTGAAATCCATTTCAGTCAGCTTTGTAATTGCTCGAATTGTGATGTGAGCACCAGCATCAGCAAGTTTCAACTAAACCACAGTTTCTCAAAATGTGGTCTGTGGACCACATACGTACCTTGAAACCACATGGTGGGGTGGGGAGGCCCTTGCTGAAAATGCTGATCCCTGGTCCCATCAGACCAACTAGGTCAAAAGTTCTGAGGGCGGGTGTAAGCATTCTGGAAGATTCTCTCGTGCACTCAGATTCGAGAGCCATGCACGGCAACCTCCTTGCAGAGCTCCAGTATAAAAAAGGTCTTGGGGGTGGGGTGGCTAAACTCATGTGTCTGCAAGCTGGCAGTTTGTGCATTCTGCCTAAAGAGCATATGGTTTTATCTCCTTTTACACAAATGGAAACTGTGGTTTCGAGGGTGTAAGTTGCTCGTTAACATTCTTACGGCTTATTTGTGGTAGAGCAGAGACTAGAACCAGCCTTTCTCTCGCCACACGACAGCCTTTCAAACAACAGCTAATCAGGGAAACGCGCATCCATTTCAGCCCTGTCAGTGACCCCTACACTCAACATGAAGGATGAGTCCTGTGAGAAGGAGGTTCTGATTCACACGCACTCGAATGTTGGAAAAAAACTGCATTTCTTCAGAGTTCTCTGTAGGCAGGTGGACAGATTCAATATGCTAGCCAGAAAAGCTTCCATCTCCTACGCAGGCGCAGGCACACACACACACACACACACACACACACACACAGCCTGGGTCTGCCACCACATGCCAGAGGGTACTGGCAAACGTGTGTTACTTATGCAAGATTTTCATGGAGTTTTTGGTATTTCATGGAGTTTTCAGCATTTGGAGGCATTTTCTTAAACTATGCATTGACATAGTTTCATAAAGATTAAGCTGGAATTTCACTGTGGCCTCAAAAGTAAGATAATCTGTCTCTGGGGTCCGTGTGCATGTTTTAACTCGGGACATCTCGCTTTCTGAGATACAGAGGGTCTCACTTTGGCTGGCACTTTTAGTTTGTAGGGCTGGTACGCTGGTTACTGTACAATCCTGGAGACACAAAAGTTGGAACAGATTGCTTTGGAAAGCTGTTCAATTCTGTTCAGAAACAGAGTGCAGTTTACCTGTTTATTATTTATGATTTCTCGCAGAATAGTGCAAAAGATACTTCTTGGGTGAGGGTTGGTGGGGAAGAGACAAAATCCTGCTTGTTTGTATTTTAACTTTCCTTTGCTTTCCTCCTTCCCTCCCTCCCTCCCTCCCTCCATCCTCCTCAACTGAGGAAAAAAGCAATTTTTTTTATTGCTTTTAGAGAAAGAGGAAGAGAGAGAGAGAAGCATCAATTGGTTGCCTCCTATGTGCTCCCAGACCAGGGATCATACCCGCCCCGACTGGGAATTGAACCCGCAGCCTTTCAATTATGGGATGACATGCCAACCAACTGAGCCGTACCAGCCAGGGCTGTATTTTCACTCCAGATTCCAGATAGTGGGCTTCTCACAGGAGGCTTGGGCCCTGCCCCAGGACCTCCAGTGATAGGTGTGGCTGCTCTGTTGTTTTTCCTGATTATTTCATTGATAAAAATCTTATCTTCCGTATAAAGCCGGTAAACTCCTTGGGACTAGGTTTGCCTTTTGCATTTTCTTCTTTAAACACCGTTTTGGTGTAGGACCTATTTTTGCTTAATAAATAGTTTGGAGGCGCCAAAAGAGATACACACTTGTTTTTTCCTTCAACACTATATTGAGTATCTCTGAGCTCAATATTATAGTCACACTCCATCTAGGTGACAGAACAGCTATGTATTTGTCGTCCAATATTTATTCCTTTACACAAGACGGAATGGGTAGTGTTACCTAAGAGGATATACTTGGGATGGGGCAGCCTTGAGTTTGAATCCCAGCCATGATTCTTACTGTCCCTTGCGTCATCTTGGGCAGGTTGCTTAACACCATCCCTCCTTGGTTTTTCCCTTCTGTGAGTTAAGAATAACTTTCAGTGCCATTGTGAAGACTGAGTAGCAGAATGCACAAGTAAGCACTCTGTAAATGACGGTGCAATGGCTGTTGTGGTCGTCATTGATATCATTATCATTAGCAAGAACAATAACAACAGCAGTAGTTCCATTGTTGTGGGGGGTGGTTGTGTTGAATTATCTAAGTGATCATCTCATTTGACCTTTGGCATCTCGGCTTGATTTCTGGTTTGTTTGTTTTCCAGAATTTGATTTGATGAGTTCATATCCATATTTTAGGATGTTTCCATTTTAAACATATTCTCCCAAGTTAAAATTTTAAGCATGGAAATCTGAAAATGTTTCCTCAAAGGATTTTTTTTTTTTAATTTAATGACTGCTGCTTCTTAAGCTCTCGGTCTGAGGAAAGCACAGCATTTCTTGGCCATTGGCTCAAACACAGACCCGATAATAGGAACTGGGACTGAACGGGATGTGGAGTTTGTGAGTGGAGAGTTGTGGCCCTCCTCCTCCTCAGACACTCAGGTGCATTCTGGGAAAGTTAACTGAATTCAAAACACTCACCTTGGCAGGGTCACCTTTAAGTGCCAGGCACAAAACAATAATGAGCTTCCTTTCTCATAATTCTTCTTTTTATGATTTTCTCAGCTGGATTCTTCAAAGGATTATTTGTAAAGACCTTTATGGTGTGTTATGATTTAATCAGATGTAGCTCAAATTTCCCAAGATGTGTTAATTATCACTGCCACACAAGTGCGACAGAGGAAGCAAAATGCAAAATGTTTTTCATTTGGGCAGGTTGAGGGTTTGTTTAAAATGTACTTAGGGCCATTAGGAGCAAATCAAAATATAGTGCATGGTAATTACGCATGAAATAAAAGATTACCTGCTGTTTAAGTAGCCAGTTTCCTGATAATATTGCAATAAAGTCTTGAAGAAAATTAGTTTCCCAATAGCAGTAGAACACCTTATTTAAGGGACAAAGTGAAGTGTATTAGATTGAAAAATGAAAGAGAGGGAAAAGTAGATTTCATCATGAAAATTATCAGTGGATATTATCCTCAGTCTTAAAAAAAATGATTGTTTTAGTCTTCCCCATGATCAAATGGCGAATGATTTCTTTGCATTTAAATAGCAATGGATTGGTATATTTCAGACTTGATTAACCACAAGAAAGAATAAATGTCTCATGTAATAAAGAAAAGGCATGTGTTAGCCTTAGTCTGTGAGAGTAGTAAAAACTCTGACTTCAGAAATCGAACAGACCCCAAAGTCGAAACCCATGCTTTCTGTCTGCGTGACCTCCTCCACGTTACTTACCTCTCTGACCCCCAGTGTTTCTCCTGCCAAGATGGGGATGTGAATAAAATAGGCCTTGTGTAAAGATTAAATGAGATAATGTACATAAAGCACTTAGGCAGACATATCCATCATATAGTAATGGTAAACTAATATTGGATTTGTTATCAAGTGAGCTGGGGCTATGGCTGATTAAAAATATTCTGAACAACAAGGACCTGAACAGACACTTTTCCAAGGAGGACATACAGAGGGCCCAGAGACACTTGAAAGGATGCTCCGCATCACTAGCCATCAGAAAGATGCAAATTAAAACCACCATGAGATACCACTTCACTCCAGTCAGAATGGCCATCATAACCAAATCCACAAACAGCAAGTGCTGGCGAGGTTGTGGAGAAAAGGGAACCCTAGTGTACTCTTGGTGGGATTACAGACTGGTGCAGCCACTGTGGAAAACAATATGGAATTTCCTCAAAAAACTAAAAATGGAACTACCTTTTGGCCCAGCAATTCCACTGCTGGGATTATACCCTAAGAGCCCTGAAACACCAATTCAAAAGAACCTATGTACCCCAGTGTTCATAGCAGCACAATTTACAATAGCTAAGTGCTGGAAGCAACCTAAGTGCTCATCAGTCAGTGAGTGGATCAAAAAACTATGGAAAATTTACACAATGGAGTACTACACAGCAGAAAGAAAGGAACTCCTACCCTTCATGGCAGCATGGATGGATCTGGAGAGCATTATGCTAAGTGAAATAAGCCAGATGGTAAAAGACAAATACCATATGATCTCACCTATAACTGGAACCTAGTCAACAAAACAAACAAGCAAAATAGAACCAGAGACATTGAAATAAAGAACAAACTGACAGTAACCAGAGGGGAGGGGTGAGGGGGATAACGGGGAAAGAAGAGGAAGGGTCGTCAAGGAACATGTATAAAGGACCCATGGACAAAGCCAAAGGGGGATAGGATGAAGGGTGGGTGGGGGAAAATGGAGACAACTGTACTTAAACAGCATTCCAAAAAAATTTTTTTAAAGAATTATAAACAAATATTCTGAAACAGCCAGAGGGGAGTGTTTTAAACTTCGGAATTCTGAACAGCCACCTAATGTACGTGACGTAGGGCTCATTCCATGTGGGAAACGCTTTGTGGAGCTGTGATGCCGGGACGACATGAAGAGTGCAGCTGGGCTGATGTGGATAGCTTGCAGAATCCGTTGGGCCCATCCTTTCTACCTTTGAAAAGAAGTAAATTGTGAAACAGACCTGTTTGTGACAATTTGGCTAGCAAGATAGGTGATTTCTGCCCTGGCCAGGTAGCTTCCTTGGCTGGAGCATCACCCCGATATGCCAGGGTTGCGGGTTCGATCTCCGATCGGGTCAGGGCACGTGGCAGGGATCCACCAATGAGTACACGGGTGATTGGTGCAAGGACTCTGTGTTTTCTTCCCTCCGTCCCTGTCTCTCTCAAATCAATACAAAAATTAACATTTTTACAAATAGGCAATTTTTGTAAAGATTTTTCTGCCATGGAGCCACCCTTGATGAAGAAGAAATACTTTTTCTTGGTTATTCCTCCAATAGGAAATTTGGACATTGCCCTTTCATGCCTGGTGGAAGAAGTTTCTATTTTCACATACTTGAACTCTGTGTAAATAGCTAGCACAAACTTAGCATTAAAAATTAACTAATTGCTGAAAGCCCTTTTCTCCCCCCCCCCCAATTCTGAAGAAGTAGCTTCTTTTGGGGTACTAGAGAAAAAGTTCAGAATTCACAGATTGATATTTATTGATCCTGTTACATAGCTGGCAGTGTGCTAATGTTCTCCGCAGTTTCTAACTTTATCAACCATGCCTGGAAGGGAAGTGGAAGAAAAAGATTCTTCTTTCATACGTGTTAGAAAACTATCCTTTAAATTCCAAGATTTGGGTGTGGTCTTCTCAATCTCACATTTTCTATCTGCAAGACCTTGGAACTAATTTAACCAGATGCCTCTGGCCCCAAAACGTCAGCATCATTTGTGGTGGTCTCTGGAGTTTTATTTCCCCTTGTTTTTCATGTGTCTCGTGCAAAACTCAGTGGAGATACTCAGTGCTCTGTCACTGAGAGAGCCCGCGATTGGGCAGCACTAGTTTGGCTCCAGGCTGTGGACTGAACAGGAGTTACCAGCCTTTGTGATCTTTAATGTGCCAATGCTGCCTACTTACACCCAGTGCATCAGGCCTTTTGTGATCGACTACAGAATTGTTCTGCACTTCCAACTGAAGCCAAACAGCAAATTGTTCAGACCACGTTCACCTTTATCCCGAACTTCTGGAGGATATGCTGCTTGTACCTTTCCATGGCCAATTTCACTCTCAAACACTCCGTATCTCTAGGCCATGAGAATAAATTATGGTGAAATGATTTATTTTTGTCTCTCCCTTTTCCTTTGCTACTTGTTGAATTCCCACTATGTGCTGGGAGACATTCTTCTAGTACCTGGAATGTAACCATGAGTAAAACAAAGATTTCTATTGGTGTGAAATTCACACTCTGCTGCATGGAGGTTGTTTGGATTCTTTTTATATATATATATATATATATATACACACACACACACACACACACACACACTTATTTTATTGATTTTTAGATAGAGAGGGGGAGGGAGAGATAGAGAGAGAGAAAGAGAGACATCAACTTGTTCCACTTATCCATGCATGCATTCACTGGTTGTTCTTGTGTGAGCCCTGGGGCTCTGACCAGAGATCTAACCTGGCCCGGCCCGATTCTTTAACCCTTTGCCTCCTGTGTTTGAATTTGGAAAGAAGAATTAAACCAGAAGGCAAAATACTTTACAGATCATTTTGGTATATTTACCTCTCTTCGCCCACCTCGACCACTCCCACACTCACGCACGCACCGTGAAGGGGAAGGGAGGGAGGGCAGAGTGACTCACTGTCCACGGCCGTGTCTGTTGTGTTCGTACCGAAGGTCTGTGTAACTCCGGCTCCGGTCTCCACAATTGGCATTTTTGAGAATCAGCTTTGACTCTCTGTTGCCTCCACTGGACAGTTCCTCATTTTCCTGGCATCAAAAGTTCTACCTCCTCCATAAATGTATGATTATGGCAGTTATTTTTTCTTCCTCTTTCACATGCCGTGCTCTCGAAGCCCGCAAGATGGCTGACCCCTGGAGGTCCTTGTAAAAACTTAGCAGACAAGAATTTTAAGCACTTCATTGGAATTCTACTAATTCTGGATGTTGGATCAGCTGGGAGGGTTGTCTAGACCGAAGCTTATCTTTGCTTTACATTGGTATCTTCAAAGATAGTGTAAATTAAAAAAACAGAGGGGAAATATTAAAAGTATATAAGTAAACAAATGATAAAAAGTACAGTAATTTCCCAAAGCTGGTTATTTGAGAATGTACAATGGTTTGTACTTAAAATTCATTTTCCATATTTTATAACTTTCACCAACTTCAGTCTGCACAACCGTTTAGTCAAAATTATTGAGATTTTCATCAAATATGCCGACTCTCCAGCGGCAGGGAGGGGAAGGGGGCCGCACGTAATAAAAGCAGTTTATATTTGGGATAAACAGCCACATACATCATACTCTTCAAAATAAAGTAGTTAGCAGTGGCTAAATTTGGTCTGTCACGTTTTACAGAAGAAACATAAGTCGTTTCTGTTTTTCATAGCAAAGATCCCCACAAAGAAGAGTTATTCCAGATGGATAATGTTTACCAGAGCCACTGTGTAGCCTGCAGTACATTCTTGTACCAGGAGATGGCTGTTCTTTCAATTTAGGAAGCTGATGCCCTGACCAAGATTACCTGGTAACTAAATGACAGAAAAACCAGTGACCTAAACTGACAAATGAGCACTTTGAGAGGTGACACTAGATCAATAGACAAGATGTGAGGCAATGGAAAGAAGGAATTCATTGCCTTGCTAGTCCGCCCTCCCCCCCACCCCCACCACCGCCAGTCATTCCTAATTACTATCGGATGTCTCACTAAGCAAAACATCACCAACAGGGAGAATAGTGAGTGGAGAATTCATGGTTCACTCAGAGAGTTGGGAGATCTCCAAGGCCCCTTTCAACTATGAGATCTGTGGTTGGATGCAGGACAACCACAAGGGAAAGGGTTTAGATACCACGTTTCAAGGTAGCAGCTCAACCTTCCATTTAAAGGTTCTCTTCTAGGTGCATCTTGTTGTAGGGACCTGCGATTTCTCATGGGTCCTCTCCTGAGAACTATCTATCCCTCAGGTGCAAGGCTAATGCTCATTTTCTGCAAGCATATGTTACCTCAACAGCATGTACCTGAATCTCATTTTATACGTGAGTTCTTGAAGGAAGTGCATATAAGTTGCATGTTTTCAGGAAGGATCCAATTTGAGAACTCATTTAAAAAACTCACAGGGATTCACAGATACAGACTCAAATGTCAGCTCACCTCATGATGATTCTTTAGGTACACCAGATTCCTATATGCTGGGTTGGCTTAAATTCACTGTACTTCTTGGTTGAGAAACATATTCTAGTCAGTGATTAATGTCAAAGATAATTATTCATCCTCCGGCCTGTATGCTGGGTTTTTTTCCTCCTCAATTCCATATGCCCCTTCCTTGACATCTGCTTCAAAATCAAGAAATACCTTGGACAAGTAAATGCCCTGAAATTGGGTGAAAGTTAGAGTCTCCTCAATATGAAAGAAAATGGAGTTTGGAAGTGTCGGGCAGAGAGAGTATTGCATCTTTTTGGTTTTCTCTTCTTGCTGCTAGAATCACCTGGGTAAGGGCATAGCACAGCACCATCTCAGGCAGACTTCACCACTGTGGAATTCTTCCTTGTTATTATTTGAAAAACAAAGGATTCCTTGTCGCCCTTTAGTGCACTAACACTGGCATAATTTGCCCCGGGCTCCTCATAAGTAGCAGTATTCAAAATTAAATGTCTAATTTCGCTGCTTAAACGTCCTTTGTCGGCACAGTATCCAGAGGCTCATTATCACTTCCCCAAGATGGCCGCCTTAGGCAGTCGATTCAGTCAAAACCAAATTGTAATTAAACTATTTTAGTTTTACACACCTGCTGTCACATTTTTCTCCATTTATTATGCATGGTACTTTATAATTATGTACAAAAGAAATGAAACAGCCTCTTCTAAGCTTCATTGGTGTCGCTGATTTCCTTTTCTGTCTAATCTCAGGTGAGTCCCTCCTCAGGACGGTAGTCATCCTGTGTGCTTGGTCTGGGTGAATAAAAACTGGAGAAGCCCATGAGGGTTGGAGCTTTCCGTAAGTTTTGGAAGAAAACAAAGTATCTACAATCCTTATGCAAAAATAGTTTTAAGGTTTACCAGGAAAAAAATGCAAACAAATTTCATGCAATTTGCAGATAAATCCGCAACTCACATTTTATATTTTATTAGGTATTTGTTATGTGTACTCGCTGTGCCAGATCTAATGTTCTGTCTCACGGTCATGGCAACCCTGTGATGTCACACTGGCGCTTGAGAGGTTAAGTAACTTCACCATAGTTGTAGAGAAAGTACTTGGAGTTTTAGGAAAGAGATGGGATATGAAGTTAAATGTCCTGCCTCCTTGACTGGGGGTTCCTAACCTCTGACACCAGGTTCTGGTGCCTGATTCCATGTCATTTGGGCACATGATGATATATTCATTATGAGCTAGGACTCATTGAATCTCGTTCTTGTCCTTAGTCTTTATGACCTCTAGTGTTCTCACATGGGACTAATAAAGAGTTACCACAGAGGATGGCTGGGAGGTTGAGACATGGAACATGTTTATCCAGCACCTGCATCAAGCAGGTGATGACGGTGTCACTGGTGAAGATGAAGAAGATGGTGTAGATTACTAACTACATCCCAAGCTAGTGCACCCCCTCCCCGCCTTGGTTGTGGCTTGAGGACATTTCTGGTAAAGAGTACCACCTGCTAGCAGAAGATACAGGAGGCTGAAACTCTGTGTTTGTAGGGATCTTGAAGTGGTATGGAGTTATGGATGCTGCATGCATGAGGCGGTGACGGGCAGAGGTGAGGCCAGAGAAGGAGACAGGAGCCTGAGCAGGGCAGGTCTTGTGTGTCAGGCATGAGAGGTTTGTGTCACCTGCAGGAAAATGGCCCATCTCTTGGCCTGCTTTCCCAGTGAATGCCCTTTTCCCAGGTACTGGACATCCTGAAGTCATTCTTCCCTCACTTCAGGCACAAGCTATTACAGTTTCCCAGGTGCAAAGTGATGCTGGTTGGAGGAGGTATCCAATGTCAGCCCTCAGAGAGGCCCCAGCTGATTGTAGTTAAAACTGCACGATATGGCAGGGGGCAGTGACGGGGAATCAGACTGCAGATCAAGTCGTCCTGTGCTGGTTCTCAGTAGCTTCAGAGGAGACTTCCATGAGAATAAAATGAGAATGTTTCATAGAGATGCCAGAGATGGTAAGTGCAATGCCGATGGAGGGAAATGCTGTGTTTTTTTTGGGGGGGTGAGGTGGGGGGGATAGATCTTTGAATCTATTTTTAACTGAATAATTTACATTTTAGTAAATTACCTATTTTTGACTGGTGATTTGAAACAAGGTCCAATTTTACATGCAGGGACTAAAACTGGTGCTTATGGGTGCGTAATTAAATGCTCAAGTAAATATTTGCAGCCCAATTGACTCAAAGATTATTGTGTTCCTCTGGTATGGAATTTCTTAGTTTAGTTTATTAGTATTATTGTCAGTTCAGTTTGGAAAGCAAGTAAGCAGACTAATAATTATATTAAAATGAGCAATCTAAGTAGGAGGAAAGATCAGTTTTTAGCCTAGATTTGATTCAGAGAATATTTTGATGAGCTTTGTTTTGGTTTATGTGTGAATTCAGTATCAGTGTTTTTTTTTTACCAAACTGTTGGGGAGAGGGAGTGTTGATTTGCCTTTAATTCAGCTGTGAGACGCACACTTGATAGAGATTTGGTCCTTTTTCGAAGGTGAAGTTTTTAGGTTTAGAGTCATACATGGAACGATGACAATATAACTGTAGATTTCATTTCCTGGGCCCCATCCGCACACTCCAGTGCAATTTCTTCTCTTCAACTCTTGTTCTCATGTGTACGCTCAACACCTGGATGCTTTCCTAAGAGACTGGAGTGTTGCTCACAAGGAGCTCTGTGCTTGAGAAAAGCCGGGAGGGATCTCCCTTCTGCTTTCACTTGGTCCCTGTTTAAATAAGTCTCCAAACCTTTAACAATAAAGTACAGCTATTAGGAAGACTTGTTAACAGGAACCCTTGAGGTGTTTTTTTAAATTAAAGCCTGTTCCCTTCCCTCCCTTTTCAAAATAACCACAGTTCTGCCTTTGTTAGTCTTCTTGTTTTGAGAATGAGTTCATTGTCATAGTTAGTCAAGATAAGATCCTTTCAATATCTAATGGTGATATTTTAAAGGAGCCCATTTTAACAGAAAACAGCTCAGTATCTTGAACTACAGGGAGATGCATTCAGCTCTGAGCTGGGCATGAACATCATTATCTTCTTTGGAGACTGAGTAAAGAGAAGGAAAAGAACAAACGATTTTCACTCCCTCCAACCCACAACCTTCATTAAAAAAACAAAAAAGTACAAACATCCTCACATTTCTTGAAAGTCCGTGATGCCCACATTTGCTCTGAATGTATGAGCAAGACAAGGTTTTGCTGTTTTTGAGGCTTACCTGGGGGAACCTTAAGGACTTTGCACAAGTCCTTATACAAAACACTCTCACCCTTGCACAGATGCACACAAGCCGTCTTAGTCAAGCTCTGTGCCTTTTGGATAAGGTTAGGACAGTGCAGACACAATTTATCATGTGACACAGTCCTGGTTAGATCATCGCTTGTACCTTTCAGGAACTTGGAAATTTGGATTTTTTCTTCCACAGCTTTGATAAGAGGCCATCCCGGAGTCACAGGAAGCTGAGGTCCGGTGAGTGGAAGTGAGTCCCTCAGGGAAGGGCCAGGCCTGCACCAAGGCTTTCTCGTGTCCTGTTTCAGGGCCTGTTACCATTTAAGACCGCAGAGGGAAAGACCTGCAGCTGATGAAGAGCAGCCTGTCTCTTCTGGGCAGGGGCATTCAAGGAATTATTGGCTGTTTATTAGAGGCCCTGGCATCTCTTTAGGCAATTTAATTTACTGGCACTGTGTTGCTGGTTGAATAGTTTGCAACTTCATCCAAAGTAATGGATTTAACCTATTCCTCAGCTTTCATCTTGGTGTTGTTGCAGCCTTTGGCAAACAGTAATGATGAGGTGATGAAGAATACTCTTAAAACAATTACACGTGGGATTTGCTGCTTTCCATATTTGCTCTGGTTTCTCGGGGCCATTTAAGATGCTTCTCCTGGGTTTGCATGTGATGCTCTGTGACGGTAAACAGTGTTGCTGGCGGGACACACAGCCGGGGAGCCGCTTCTCCGGGACTGTCAGATGGTTCAAGTCAAAAAGAAAATTGACTGTCGGGACAGCCCAGGAAAAGTGAGGCAGTGTGTTTCAGACTCGCCACTTGATTTACCAGAGCAGAAATGGCCTCAGTGGCTGAGCTCTTTCCAGTTCCCAGTGGCTGGTGCCTTCCCACTGGGGGCAGGTGTTGTGAGCCCACTCTTCTCAGTATTTCTCCCCCAAACTGCCTGTTTTTCGCTTCTCTTCCCTCGTGGTAAATGTCTGCCCTTTGGTAAGGGACCCAGCCTAGGATGCCCGTTGCCTCGCCCTTCAGAATTTCCAGGGAAGAAAGGAAAGGTAGCTGTTTTCCCTATGTGAAAGTTCTTCCTCGGAGTCATTTGTGCTTGTCACAGGATGGTGATCGGGGTCTTCCACCAGTATTAAGGAAATGCTATTTTTACTGTCCATTTTGCTATTTAAAAAATCCATACTTATCACTTTGGGACCTTTTTGCTGTAGTGTCATTATTTATTAATAACCACACTTAGATGCAGGAGGTTCAGATTATCTGTAAACAGCAGATATTCTAAAATCATTTTAGTGTAGCTTGTACATTTGCTGCTTTGTTCTGGTTATTAACATTCCACCTTCCTTGAATGTTTATTGAGAGAACTGGTTGTGCTGGGGTACACTCAGGGTGCTGCTGGTGGCACGTTTGTGTGAAATAATTCACGGATGCAAAGGGTTTGCACAGTGGTGATGGCGGTTGGGAGTGGAACTCCTCCTGAGCACAGGGGGGATGGAGACAAAGGCTGCAGATTCGGGCCTGGGTTGGAACCTCAGTTCTGGTCACTGTTTGTATCCTCTAGGGAGGGTATCTGTTAACCTGCCGATAAGGAAGGCAGTGGTGGGGGAGCTTCAGGGCTGCTTCCTTCCACGGCTCACGCACATCCGCGGGACCCCAGGTACCATATACCTTTCTACTTTCCCATCTCAGCTCGCCATCTTTGTTCCCAAGCTGATTCTTCTCATCGTGCGAAGATGAGAAAGGCATGACAGCTTCTAGAAGACGTCTCCCCCTTGGGTCCTCTCTTAGGAGCCAGGCGACCTGTCCTGGAACCCCGTAGCAGACTTCCCCTCAGCTTCATGCACTGGTGAGCAGAAGAGCAGCACTGTGGTCGGCTGGCCCGGACAGTGGAACCCCCAGAATCAGACCTGGGGCTGGGGTCACCTCCCCTGAAGCACAAGGCCCTGGGACAAGAGTAGATACACAGTGGACGTTCTTCTCAAAAGGAAGATCAAAGCCAGAAATGGATATTTGAGTGATAACCAAAAGGTTTACCATGACCTCGTTGTTCTCAATTGTGAAATAGGGAATGATAATAGTAAGTACTTAATGGGATTATTGTGAGAATCACGTAATATGGGTAAAGCACCTGACATGGGGCTGCACACCTAATAAACACCCTGTAAGTGGTAGCTATTGCGATTCCAGCAGCGAAGGCATTATAAGCTTTTGGTCTTCCAATAAGTGTTAAATTAAAAAACATGGCAGTTACAAAATAGTCGCGGGGACGTAAATGCAGAGTACGGCATGGAGAATATAGTCAGTAATATTGCAATAAAGATGCCCAGTGCCAGGTGGATGCTTGAAATACAGGGAGACCACTTTGTAAAGTATATGACTGTCTATACACTGGAAAGTAATTCAAAATAATATTGAATGTAAACTGTAATTGAAGAATAAAACAATATTGCATTTTAAAAAAAGGGAGAGGTGGTAAACCAGTTGTGGGAATGTCCCAACTACATGGCTGTATAATGGACTGTAGTCTGAATGGGAAGCTGAGGCACCCCTGGGTCCTGATAATTTGGGGCTGGCCACTTGGGACATTGAGGCATAAGCATCTGAGGCTCCCAGAATGGCATTGTCACCAGAAGTGTGGCCCTCCACATAGTTCAGAGCTATGAGGAGCAAGACAGCAGAGCTCCTGAGAGAGAACTCAGGGCACTGATTAGGCTATAAGCTTTATTGGGGTTCACAGCACTGGAGGAAGCCATTTGCAGAATCATGGCAGTACAATGACTGTTACCTCCATTATCAGGGGACCCAGTTATGCTAGCTGGGTGGCTTCATGAGAAAAGCTTATATTCGTGTAGCTTGGCTAAGTGGCAGCTGAGGGGCCAGCTGGGCAAGAGTGCAAAATAAGATAAGAGTCTGCAAATTTCTGGGAGGCTTGAGAAACAGAAAATGGAATTGTTATTTGGGGCACAGTGGAGAAAGTGGGTGAAAAGCAAAGACAAATTAGTGAAAATATGTGAACCCTTGCCAGAATTAAAAGCTACTCCACGCTTGATTTTCTAACCATATTATTCAGTCATTTACTAAATAGGGCTTGTAATATGTCAGTTGATGAATAACCTTTACTATCAAAATTTATAAACCTCTTTGGTGCACATAAATCTGTCTTCTGTTTTTCCCTGGCTTACCTCCTTTAAGCCAATGCAGAATGGAAAGGGGGGAAGGATGCAGAGGTTTCACTACGGCAGGTCTTGTCGCCCGTATGTGTTGAGAGTTGATTTGACTTTCCTGTTGAACTACAGCTTCCTTCAAGAAGCTGTGTCGCCTTCTTTCCGTTGCCATCTTTCGCCAAGTTCCTGGAATGAAGCTCTTGCTCTGTCCTTGTTTGCTGAGTAGGTGTGAAACGAGAGAACCAGCTATACATGGCGTGAATTTTGTGTGCAGGCAACGTTTTCATACTTCATACTTTATTACCTGTACAGCAAATGTATGTGCTACTTCATGAAGACAGAATATGGTGATGTGTATTTTTTTAAATAAAAAAACAGGTTTTTAAGACTGGCTTGTGAGTAACCGTCCTAGAGTGATCAACAACAAGTAATATGTCAGAAGCCATTAGGAGCCATGTTTTAATGTGTTCCAATATTACTAATTTCCAATATTGATTTAATTTACTCTTATTTTAAATAAGGTTCAAACAGTCTAGACCAAGGGTCAGCAAACTTCTTTTGTTTAATAAGCCACATAGTAAATGTGTTTTTGTAAGCCATATGGTCTGTGTCATAAATATTCAATTCTGCCATTGTAGCATGAAAATAGCCATAAATAATACTTAAATGAATGAGCGTGGCTGTGTTCCAATACAACTATTTGTGAACACTGGAATTTGAATTTCATCTATTCTTCTTTTGATTTTCCCCTGTAACCATTTAAAACCGTGAAGCTCATTCTTCACTGGTGGGCTGTACCAGTACAGGCAGCAGGCCAGACGTGCCCTTGGGCTGCAGTTTGCAGACCTCTGATACAGACCAATTCATCGGTTAAGTGTGCTCTCGACAGAGGAAGTGGTCTACGTAAAGAACAGAATTTAAAAAGGCAGGAGTAGGCAGAAGAACGGCTGGCCCATAGCCATTTGCTCGTACCTGTATTGAAGTCATGATTCCATGGGTTCTTGTGATTTGTTTGTTTTTTCCCATAGGCAGCAGAGTCCCGGTTCATTCTTCTCTGTCTTCCAAGGGTCTAGTGCCTATGAATGAATGAACAAAATAAAAGAATCACATTTACAGGCCATAATAGGTACTTGTGGATACTGAACCCAAAGGGTGAAATTTCTTTTGAGAAAAACACACACAGGAGGCCCGCTGGACCGCTGTCAGTTTGCCTAGAGATACAGAACATCTGGAAAGAGTGACTAGTGAAGGAGGGCTGTTTAAGTAGGGAAATATGCAAATCACTTTAGAAAGCTTTCCATTCCTGCTGAGGTTGCTGGGGTTGCTGAGGAGTTTCAGCTCCCCCTTAAAATGATGGGTCATTCATTAGTGATGGTCTGAAAACGTTGCCTCTTCTGCCTTCCGCCTTTCCAGAGGGACTGACTGACTAACCCTCGGGCAAGGTTTCCATAAGGAAGTGATCTCAAACAGGACTACGGATTTAAACTAGGAAGCATCTTTTTATGTTTATCCATACTATTCATTCTGATGTTTATTTCATTTACCCTTATTTTAATTAAGATCCAGAATTCAATGAGGTGCCCGCAAAATACAATCCCCCCCTTTGTTTAAAAGTAAAGAAACTTTTACTTTTTTCTTTAAAAGTAAAGAAAAGTGTGTATTTTTTTTTTCTTTCTTTCTCCATGGTGTAGAGAGCCAGTGAAGGTCTCCTATTAAACGTATGATAAGGGCCTGTCTAGTTAGTGGGCTCAGTCTAGTTGAAGTTCTGGACTGGTTTCCG
The DNA here is from genome assembly GCA_007922815.1 of Macrotus californicus. Lineage (NCBI taxonomy): Eukaryota > Metazoa > Chordata > Mammalia > Chiroptera > Phyllostomidae > Macrotus > Macrotus californicus. The sequence goes on from VMDR010000738.1 coordinate 81,090, forward strand.
TTAAAACAGTCAAGGTGGATTTGCACATTATTTTGAGCACAATTCACAGGCCATCTATTTATTGTTCCAATACGAACCTACCGACCGATCTTTAGCCTTTTTATATGCCTGTCTTTACCACCCATCTCTTACCCTGGTGTGCTCATCCTGATTCTAACACGTTAAGCAGATGTGAGCCCCAAAAGAGACAATTTGGACTTGACCATGAACTGGCACAAAACAGTTTTTCTTCCTATTATGGCCACTCTCATTAGCTGTTATGTTGTGATATTGACAAAGGTTCATTGTGGCAGAAGCTTAAATAAACAGGAGCTGGACTTATCCCCTATTTCCAGGAAAAAATGGGAACAGCAGGCACTATCTGATGTAATTAAAGTGTGTTGAACCCTGAACAAAGTACTCAGTGTAAATCCCCATTTGGCCTTTAGAACTAGTGGCTTAGAATCGCTTCTGTGAATTACCGGCTGCTTGGACGGTCTGTAGCCTCTCTGAGGACATCTTGTAGATTTTGTGGCAAGCCCACTACAGATTTCATGGGGAGTAATTTTAGAAGAATACTCAGATGTCTTCTAGTCACCCCCCTGAGCCCCAGTTACCTGGTCTACAAGTGGACATAATTTCATTCCCCATTTGGGATTGATGCTGGGCTAGAGGGGTTTTGAATACAGAATTTAGCGTAATTTCTCAGATTCACAGATCCTGAAGAATGAGTGACTGTTAGCTATTCTTTACCCTTTCATTTTCTAAACATCCTCCCAAAAGTCTTAATTAGTAAATGGTCTCTTTCTTCCCAGGTTCAAATCTTTACCCTATAACCTACTTCTTGTTTTATATTGTTGGGGACTTTCTATCACATTATTACTTATGTGTAAAATTTTCAATCCTAATCTCAATCCATTTACTTTGTCATTTTTTTCACACTTGACTCATAAGCAAACCTGAGAGAGTAACTTCCAAAAGTTGAGATTTTTTACTTGATACTTCTGTCATTCATATATATTTTTACAAACTAGATTTACCTACAATTTATAAGTGTGTCAGCTATCTCTCCAGTCCACTCTGACTTTTCTAGTGCTTCAGATATTTCTAAAGCTGCAAGTGTGTACAGGCCTATGATGGATCTTGACGTCATATGGACATTTGTTATTTCAACCTAAATGTTTTTCAGCCAATTTCAACTGCCTTTTCTTTTATCCAGCTGATTTTTTTCTTCTGAGGATGATCTAATAAATAAATTGCTGATCTATTTCAGATAATAAGGATTAGAAAGTTGACTGAGAATTTGCAGAATCATCTGGTTCTGAGGGTGAGAATAAGGGCTTGGGATCATTGCTCTGCAAGGGCACATTAACCTGTGTCTTAAACACGCTCAACAAGGAACATTAGCATCCTTAGACAGCGTTTAAAATTCAGGCCTCTCCGCCCTTCCAGTTCCAAGTTGGAATAGAGTTGTCTTCCACTGGGGAATAATTTGTCTCTATTAATTGAGAACAAATGTGCATGGGTGTTTTAATTACACAGTAAATTAGGAGATTTTAAGATGCAGAATATGTGAAAGCCAAGAATTCAAAACCAACAATGGAAAACATTAGTAAACAGGAAAATATCTCAGCATACGAGTGCAAGCAGGTCCCAAGATAAAGAACGAGAAAAACCAAGATGGAGATGGATTACTATGCTTTTACTAAAGCTGCTTTCAAGCGGAACAATTCTGATTTATAGTCACAAGCCATTGTTGGCGGCAAGTGGCGGGTGAAAAAACCGTGTTCCAAGGGTTACTCCAAGATGCCTGGCTTCAGTGACAGGCCCTTTATGCATCCAGGGAAGAATAAATATTGAGGATTCCTTATGTGAATTTAAACTGTACAGAGAACTGCCATAGCAAATACTCCGTTTAGGTACATGGAACCCTGAGAGTATATGAGAAATGATATGATTATGAGCTCATGTGGGGAAAGAGTCTAGAACTTTTCTTAGATTCTCACTCTGGAGCCCACGATCCTAAATTACGGGAATTTAAACCGGTTGCTTGAACGATATTGACTTTATTCTCTTGTCACTTAAGGTTAGCCAAAATTGCCTTCTCATGAACTGTTATTGCTGCTGTGCTTCTGCTTCTTCTTCAGGCAAGGAGGGTGACAATGACTTCTCTTTTTTTTAATGCACTGTAGCTGTGAGAATGATGCTTTCTGGCAAAACCTATTTGTCAGAGCATCCTCCTTTTCTACCTCTTCTTCCCATATATATATATGAGAGAGCGAGAGATCATTCCTTTTATTTTATTTTTAATTGCCCTGGGCATATTGGTTAGTGTGTGCTGTAAGCTACCTTAAATCCTTTTTGGAAGCACGTGGGATATAAATGAAACACATACCTTTCTAAGATCTCAGAACCCCCCTGGTTGACGGATTACAGAATGAGGGAGATAGAGGTTAGAGGTAATCCCTCAACCATCCCTAGGGACAGAAAAGTAGCCTCCATGTGTTTGTGTTTTGCTGATGGTGGCTGGGAAAAGTTCTTTTCAAATGAGAGGCCCATGGAAGGAGTACTGGGGACTTTGGCTGACCTCCGAAGTGAAACTAAGATAATTTCTGCCTTCCTAGTACTACTTTAGGCTAATTACTCAGCTATAGTTACTTACACTCTGTTTTTATGCTGCCAATAGGGGTTGTGTCCTTGCTTTTGCTAGTTCCTCTTACATCCCCAGTAGGCTTTGAACTCCTTAAGAATGAGGGCTATCACACCCTTTCTGCTTATCAGTTGTTCTTTGGACAGTGCTTCCCACACAGAAGGCAAGAATGTGAGTTAAGTGAATGATCAAGACATTGATCTCCCAATGTGTCAAGTTGCCAGCTTTGACCCTCCTGACCTAGGGAACCTATCTGTGTCTGCCTTGTGGAGGATCCTCAGCTGATCCTCATGGGGATGTTTGTGGTGAAAGTGCCATCAACTTCCCCAAGGTTTCCAGACTCACAGATGATTTGTGATTTCCCAAGACAGTTTGCTGTGCCAGCACTTAAGATAAGTGTTCCTTTAAAAAAAAAATAGAGGTAATTGAGTTTAATTCATAGTAGTGGATTTCTGAAAAGTATGAGATGTGGTTGTATATTTTTCATATACATATCATCTCAAAAGAAATCAAAAGAAAAAAGTGAGAATGGGTAAATATCAAGTATAATTTATGTGTTTGAACCCTGAACTAACTGCTAGATTTTTCGGTCACTGAAATTCACAATGTTCTATCCTTCTGTCACTGATATTCAAGGATGCTATTTACCCACAGGGGTGCTTATTTCCTTGGATATGTGGATTAAGCACATCTGTGTGTAATCACGTCTGCCCTTTCCTCTCCCTCAAATCCTAAGTGGAATTAATAACTCATTGTGGTCCCTTTTAACAAGACAGAACAGATCTTGGCTTAAAGCTAGGCGGCTCCTTTATAACAGTTCTTGGCTCAGGTAGCCTATATAATTCTCAAAAATATGTCCCATTAATGTCATGAAACTGACAAAGTCATCCATGGTTTACTCTGTGAAATGCTGATGAAGCAATTGTGGAAGAAGGAGGCATTGGCAAGGAGAAGCCAGAAGTTAATTCTTTTTCATGCCCTAGTATAAGTTTCACTTTTCCCAAAGAAGCTGATGGGAAATCCCTCAGGACAGTGCCAGGTGGTGTCAGGGCCAGTGATGGAGTCCGTGTGGGAACATGAGAATGATTAAGTTAATGATTAAGAAACCGTGGGCCTTCCACCCGCCCCTGGATCAATGCCCGCTGTTTGCTGAAATAAGCTGCAAGCCTGCTTCTGGTCCTCCTGCCAAGGATAGGCTCCATTTGTTGACGAAGCTTTTTGTCTGCTTTCCCTATAATCCCAGGCTACGTGCTGGCTCCTGTGGGTGGTTCAACTACCAGGTTGGGTATCGGCAGGCCCTGGCCTGTCTGTACCTTCCTTCTGTGTGACTGGCTTCAGGAACAGGCCCTGAGGGTGCCAGGGTTAAGCTGCACCCAGCATTTATGTAGGGTTTCCCTGAGCATGAAGTGCTTTGCATTTCCTTTTTTAGTTCTCACTTAGAGCATTGATGTAAAGGAAGAAATCATTACTGCCATTTTAATGGCAAAGGGGAAACTGAGGTAGGCAAGTCAAGTGCATCTCACAAACAAGTCCAGGTTCAAGTGGACAGTCTCTAAACCCCAATTATTCTGGTTTATACTAGATTACAGTTTTCCTCAAATATAGCAGAGACATTTTACACAGTGACATCTGTCAAATAGTCTGTAACTCTGGAATCTCAATGGAAAGCCCAACAGCTAAGAGGAAGATGGGAACCCCAGATCCATTAAACTTGGGCCTGTATGTCCCAGTGGCCTCTGAGGGGACTCCCTGGAGTCCAGCTTGGGGAAATCTCCAGGGTCTCTCAGTGCTAAAATGGAGACTCACTGTGGAGGTGGGGGGTGGGGGTGGTGGTGGTCCCAGTAATTTCATTGATGACAGGTAGCACACAGGGATTGGGACCTCTGGCATCAGTTCCTGACTTTGCCAGCACGCTCACGGTAACATCTTAGTTACTTAACCTCGCCAAGCCTCAGTTTCCATTGATAAAATGGGGCAGTAAATGGAATCATCTGTTCTGTCACACTGCATGTAGGCTCTTCCAGAGAAGTGCTCAGTGAGTGATGGTGATGCTATTTTTGTTGTTATTAAAAAAGTCTCTAGTGATTGTACTTTGAACCTGGGGGGAGTAGGTTTAAAAGTAGAAATAGTATCAGTAATAAGAAATAGCCTCCTCTTTTCATGTGTGTATTCTTCCTTAGTAGGCATTCCAGCCACGAGTGGAGTTTTTCCAGTTTGAAAGTCATGGAGTGGTTCTGTCCCGAAGCCTATTGTGTGTGTCATTTCTAAGTACAGTCTTACGTGCACAGTTTTATCTGCAGCCGGCAAAGCTGGTATCTGATGAATTTTCACTTCTTCACATTCATCAAGTTGGTAAGAAATGCCAAATCGATAGCTCTAAAGAGCACCAAGAGAAAAGTTAACAGTGACTGGGCGCTGGGACAGTGTCCTGCCTTCAGGGCATTGTGCTACCCACACCCACTCCCCCTGCTGTAGTTAAAGATAGAATTGGAGGAAGATCAGCTGCTAAAAACCACCACGCCCCCTAGATCTCCCTTAGAACCATTACATCTCCCTTATGTCCATTACACAGAAATGAAGAGTTTTTGAGAAAGGCAGTTGGAGCTGAGCAGCAGTAGAGAGTGGGACAGTGGCAGAGGGAACAGAGTGGGGGTGAAGTCACAGAGCCTGGGAGGTTTGCTGGGGGTACCTGCTGGGGCCTTGGCATAGGTCACCCTGCGAGCAGAGCATGGTGGCGCTCCCAGTACGAGGCCTGCAGAACCACTCAACTGTCAAAGGAGGTGGGTGGGTCATACCCTAGCTGCCTGCTGGCCCCTGGGAGGCTTATTCCCATGGCAAATTAGAAACAAAATACTGTATTACAGAGGTTAATAAATATCAACGGTAAAGATAAAATCACTCTTAGGTCCACATCTCAGATGTTCCTGTTGATTGTGTACTCATATGTGGATGCATGCACCACATACCTGCGCATGCGCGCACACGTGTTTTTGCAAGAATATTGTCACTGCTTTTTAACATGCTTCTTTCACCCAATGGTCTACTCTATGAATTTTTCCCTTCTCGTAAATGTATTTCTATAAACATATTTTTGTATGGCCTATAATTTATCAAAGTACTTATTGTTGGTCTTTGGGTTGTTTGCAGGATGCTTTGTTATAATTGATACTGTGATTATAATAAGAATAGCCATTTCTTTATTCTCTTCCTTGGATATTTTAGTAGGATAAAAATAGTCCAAATTGCCTTCCCCCAAAGACCTCCCAATTCACTTTCTTATCAGTAGTTTATAAGGGTCTATTTTTCCCCACCAATTCTGGTATCAGGTAATTATCTTAAAAATGTTTTTTTTTTTGCCAATTTATTAGACTGAAGGAAGTATATTGATTTAATTTGTGTGTTAATGTGATTACTAGTGAGGTTGCAAATGTTTTCACATATTTATGACCGTATGCATTTTCCCTCTCCTGAATGGCCTGCTGTTTTTGCCTAGTTTTTTATTATGATGGGTTCATTTTTTTAAGTGCTAAGAGAACTCCTTAAATATTCATCTATTATCTCATTGTTGCTCATAAATCCTGGCATAATTTTCTGATGACAAAGGAGATGATTTTTCAGGGAAGAGACTATCCTGGGCGCAGTATTGTCCTCTGTGAGCAGGAAAAAAGAAAACCCAAGTCTAGCAGATCACTAATTCTTCACAGATAAGAAGCTGTGCCTCGGAAGCACACAGGGGTTGGTTACCATAAACAGAGTGTGCTTCCAGTAAATATTTCAATATTGTTGTTATATGTACTCACTTGATGTAATTGAGAGAAGACATTCAGTTATTGCTTTGTTACTCGAACATCTAAGAGGAACAAGGAATTTGCTACCTCTACCTTTTAGTAGATACAGAGTAGGAGAGCTAGCAGTTCTAGCCTAATGTTGGGGCATTCTCCGTTGAAATCTGCATCGGGCCAGAATGTCACGTTTCCATTAAAGATTTAAACAAAGCCATGTTTAAGAAATTGCCTGCATAAATGCTTCCTTAGAAAATACTCTGAAAAGAAGAAAGTAGTTACTTAGGCTTTATGGTTAAACTGTTGAAGGTTTCTACATTTTTCACAAATATTCAAGAGAGATGCTGGAAAATTAGATATGAACTATTTGGTTTTAGCGTAAATGTGTACACTGAGTATGGATGGGAGCGGATCTTTGTACTCACTGGACAGTTTCTAACTCAGTGAGTTCCTATTTCAATGAAGCTCAAAGATTGATTTTTAAGTGTAGAAGTTTACTTTTTCACTCATACCAGCCACTGGGCCAGACTCTGGGGATACAGACACGGGCCAGGTCTGTCCCAGGCCTTTATCACGTCACAGGGTAGAGACCCAGAAAAGTTATACTCAAAAAATGAACACAGCAAGCATACAGGTGGTGCATTTATGGTCTGTGCACAGTGACACAGAGAAGATGCAGAGAAAGGTGTGATTCCTTTGGGGTAAAGACTTCGTAGAAGAAGTGAACCTTGAGCTGACTTTAAAGAGGTAAGAAATTGAGGCTTAATAGATCAGTGTGTTCTCCATGTTAAAATTATTAAGTTTGGACATTAATGAGGCTGAGGTGTCAGAAATACCATGGGTTTTGGAAACAGTTTGCCCTGTGTTTGCGTCTTGGACCCTTGGATAGTTAATGTGTTTACTTTATGGGAGCCTCAAGCTCTCCCATCTGGAAATAGGATGATCATATGTATCAAATATGTAGGGTTCAGATGGTAGGATGAGCACAGTGCCTGGCAGAGTTAATGGCAAGTGAAACTCATGGGTAGGGACAGTGGTGGCATTAGCAGTGTGGAGTGACACCACAGGAGAGGGGGAAGGACCGATCAGTCACTCTGACGTTTCTCATGTATGTGTAAATTGGATGGTATGAGGCTTAAAGTTGTGATTTCTACCCTGTGTTTTTTATTATAAAATGAGGGGGCCTTGAAGAAAATGGACAGTGAGTTTTGTGTTGAAACTTTCTGAAGGACCCATTCTGGAATATCGAAGGATTTAGTTTGAGCTTGTGCAATGTATAAGAACAGAGAGCCCTTCTATGGCAGCCCTCTTTGGAGGCCTGTGTGGGGTTTGGGCTGTAAAAGGTTCATTTACGATCAGCCCTTTCTTCACCGTGTGTGGGGAAGGCCTTGCTGTTTCTGCAGCCACCCCTTTTATATCCAGCTCTCTCCGGGTCCCCTTGCCTCTGCCCGAGATCCAGCCTTACTGGAGTTGGCCCTGACCACCAGCCTTTTAAAGGGTGAGCCTAACCCAGCAACTTTTCTCCCCTCCATGGGTCACAGTACTCTAGCCCCAGCTTTCAGATTTTGCAAGTTAGAAACTCTGGCTTCCCCTCCTCTAAAGCTGTCCACTGGCTTTGCCTTGCCTACACAGTAACGATCCCACCTTCCTGCCACAGCATTTGATAGACTGTGTTCATTCATCAGATGCCCACATCCATGTCTGCGTGCCTACACTGGATCGTCTCTCTGCCCTGTGGCTCTCCCTCTCACCCAGTGTGGTAGGTGGGTTCCCTAGAGGCAGGGACTGAGATGTGGATTCTTGTGCAAGTGATTTTTGGAGAGAATATTCTTTTTGGAAACCAGTAAAGGCACGAGGGAGGCAGGAATGAGCAGGGCAAGGAACCTGGGCCAAGATGTGGGTTCCATTGTGGTTAAACCTCAGCCTGGGGAGCTCTGCAGCAGGAATGGCCCCACCTTGAAGCCGGAAGGCCAACCTTTAGACCCCCCATATTAATCAGTTATTGGCAGCAGGCTGCCGTCTGGGTGGGCGAGGTCACCACCCAGGCACTTCCTCTAGAGGGAATGCTGTAGCCCCAGCTACCAGGGGAGTTTTCTGTAGACACTAGCCGCCGGAACTCACAGCATGGGGATGACTGCACTGGGCCAGGAAAGGGGATCTGGTCAGGCCACCAGAAGCTTCCACTATACCCACCAATCAGACTCCTCCTGTTACCTCAAGACCCAGACGGGTTCTATCTGTGGGAAATTTTCCCCAGTCCAGATGTCCTCATTCTGAATTAAAGATGTTATCTATCATCTCTGCTTTTCTTTTATTTCTCATCATAGGCCCCCCCAGATCCACCTTGTATCACTGTGGATTGGACTAATGACGGACTCCCTGCTAGTCTAAGGAGTTTTTTTTCCAAGGCACAGCATGTTTTGATTCACCTTCAAATAGCTACTCCCCAGACTCTGGGGCTGTCCCTGTATAGCTAGCTGTCGGTAAAGGTCATTGAACTGAAGTGAGCCGGAGCATTCTTCCAGGCTACCTGGTACTGCTGCCCTAAGGGAAAATTCTTCTAAGCCTTCTCTGTTTGGGGGTCTCTTCCAGGAATGCCAGCTCAGGTTGCTGCTCTTTTCTCCCCAGAATTCCATAGCCATTGAGATTTTACAACCCTATTTGGTTTTCTTTCGGGGCTAGCCTTTTTCTTGTGCCCTGAATGTCACCCCACTTTATCACCGGTCAGACCCGGCAGGTAGCCTGCTGTCATCTGCTGCCCCTGTGGGCGGGCCCCTGAGGGAGATGAGTGGAAACAAGCATCCCTTCTTGGATGACACTTTGGCTGCCACCCAGAGTCTGGCAGTTGGCAATTCCTGGCTCATGTCATTGAATGTCATGGCTTATTGGTGCAACTGTGACAGTTGTTCAGAGGACACTTGAGACATCTTTGGCCGATGCCGGAATCATTTCTGGCGATTGTAAAGAGCCACCACTCCAGAGTTTGGTCCAGCACTGGGTCCTGACAGTTGCAGTCACAATCCAGCAGTCACATAGCAACATTCATTTGTTCATTTTATTTACTCAACAGTCTTCTTCCCTTGTTGTCTATTTATTGTGTGCTGAGTAGGGGGAAATTAATAAGAGGTGGTCTTGCATTCAGGAACTTTATAATCCAGGGAAGGAGATGGAATTAAGACAGTATGCGCCTGGCAATAATCAAAGGCATAATGGGATATACACCAAGAAAGGTGGTACTATCTGGTGGCACTGGTTAGGAATTCAGTCTGTGCACTGAGAGTGCCATGAGGTCAAATCCCGGGTTTGTGACATATTAGCTCTGGGACTCTGGGCAAGTAATTTAATTTCTTTGGCTCCACTTTTCTCATCTGTCAAATGGAAATAACAATAGCACCCATCTCACAGGGTGGTTTGTGAGGATGAAATAAGATTATCCCTGTCAAGTACTTAGGTTGGCATGATTGATAAATGTTAGCTATTATTATGAATGTTATTATCGATGGCCCAGTTCCTATGGAGGGGTCTGTTGGATAGGTGAGGTCCGTTCGAGTGAGTTCTTGAATTTTTACAGGCCAGAGAGGCTTCCCATGGGGAGAAACAGCCTGAAAAAAAAAGGGAGGGGATAATTTATTTGGCAATTAGTAAGTGGTGTGGACTTGGTCTGTATTGATGAATGCCTGATGGGTTTCTTATCGGAGTCAAAGTTGTACATATTTCCTGAATATTATATAAATATAAATAATATATAAATAACATATATTCACATATAAATAATACACAAATATTTCTTGAATTTCTTTGATCTGTAGACCTTGAATTACTTTTTTATGTTAAAGAATGCAAGTGGGCCATGGGTCTAAATGTATCTTATTGCAGCATAAAAATAATGATGAGTACACCTTCTTCAGTAGGTTGGGAATGCTCACAATTGGCACGTTTCTTAGTCTGCGCTGTCCAGTGAGCCAGGCATAGGTCACAGGGGGCTATGGAGCACTCAAAATGTGGCTATTTGGACTAAGAAACTGAATTTTTCATTTCATTTCATTTAAACTAATTTAAACTTAAGCAGCCCCATGTGGCTAAGGGCTACCGTACGGCACAACATCGCAGTCTAGAAATGACCTGGGGTGGCCACAAAGGGAGTGCACACATGCAAAACATTGACTTTGGGTCAGTGCTGGGCAAGGGAGAGGTTTCTTACTGAGGGTTCTGGTACTGTAATTCCAGATGAGAAGGACCACAAAATTAGTTGTTTGTTGTGGTCAGTATTGTTTCAGAGAAAATTCAGGCAATCTAGGGCTAAAGTAAGCTGTGAGCCAACCAAGTGCCTTGAGAAGTCCCAGACTGATTACTGAGCCAAGGAAGCAATGGTCATAATCTGGCTGTGTTAATAAAGTATAGACCACAAGCCATTGTGTACACAGGCTATCAGTGACTGTCTCTGTGTCTCTGTCCCTCTCTGTCTGCCTCTCTCTCTCTTCCCACCCCTCTCTCCCTGCAATGCTTACTCTGGCACATAGTACATAAGAGCTGTTCTTCTTCCCGGCCTCAGATTTTAAACAAATGGGGAAAACGCTGTGGTCCCATTGAGTACAGGGGAAAACCTTCTAGCCTTTTTTGTGGGTGAACAGCTAATGAGGAAACCCTTGACAAGAGCGTGCTTTGTGTCATGGCTCCTGGCCCCCAGCCAGTTTATCTGCTTGCTGGGACGGCTCTATTCAGGCAGGCCGAGTTGAGCAGTGGGGAGAGGGACAGAATGAAGAAACACAGGCTTCATAAATCAGGACGATTCAGCAAGATCCATTTGCATTGAATCGGGGCCAGGGACCTGAGCGCCATGGAGTGTCTGCGTGGACACTGACATTTTAATGATTTGATTAGTTTAGGAAGAATTTTTTATGGGTTGTGTCATCGATTGTATTAAGTCCGGAGTGCAGTTGTCACATTACGATGAACTTCCACTACCTGCCTCGGCTGCCCACCAGTGGTCTGTGTGGTGATTCAGCCCCGGACCCTAAGGGTAATCTCGTGCAATCCTCTTAAAGAAAGCCCTGTTTAGTGACTAAAGCTGTTAATCATATTAAATACACACAGTGCTCTGGGAAAAAGTGCCAAACAAGCATACATTTTAAAAAGGTTTTTGAATTAGCTCAATGGGGTGTTTTCTGGGGGTGGTGGGGGAAGGGAGGAGAGGAGGAGACGGAAGAAGATAATAATAGCAGGTGCAGTAATGGTGCTGTTATTGATCCCCACGTGGCAGGCCCAGGGTTGAGTGAGTATCAGAACACTTGGGGCCACACGGAAGAGACTGTCTAACACCAAGTAGCTTAAACAATAGGAAAATTTATTATCTCACATAAAAAGAATTGAGAAGGTCATCCTCAAATGGTGCTTCTTTTTCTTGTGTTTTGTAAATCGAGAGTCTCAGGTGTCAGGATTCCAGGTTGACGTCTTCGTGATTTTTCTTGGTTTTCTCTCGATTTGGCTGTTTTTAGTGACATTTAACTGGAGAAGTAAAAAAGTGGTAGCTGCCCTCGTCCTTCTTGACCAGTGGAGGTTTAGTTGACTAATAAGGTGCCTGGGATATGAGGAATCCCAAGGGAATTCACGCGGCATCTGTGATCGTGGGACTTGGGATTCCTGACCCACACCCCATTGGAGGCCTTGACTAAGTACAGGCTCCAGCCCTCACCCAGCCAGAAGCAGGTGAGGAAATCCCTGAAGGTTTTTGTTTGTGAGAAGCTGGATGTGTTTGCAGTGCTTTCCTCACACTTCCAGCCATCCTTTTGTTTTCTTTGCACAAGTCTTGGTGGAATTTTGTTGCCAAGGGAGACCTCCATTCTTCTTGAGCAAATATTGCTGTCCACTGTTCCAAGTACAGAGGTTTTGTGTAGTTATAGGTTGAATTGAAGAAGAAAAAACCCACTCTTTCCTTAGATGTTCTGTTGATTGATGCATGATTTTATAAAGGCAATTTTCTTCATTCCCCTCTGCCTCATATTCTTATGGTAAACCAGAAGCAGGGAGCTTAGAACTTGGCATTGTACTGTAGGGGTTGGTTTTCGTGAAAGATTATACCCACGCTTAAGGTTTACAACTTGTTCTTTGACAACCCAGGTTCTCTCTGTACCTGTGATTTTCTGTTAAGAGACTATTACTGAAGTCCAAAAACTTTCAAGTATAAAATAAAGCTGTGAGTTACAGAAATACATGCCTGCATTGAGATATTCAAGAAAATGGAATTCGGATGCCGTGGGATTGTAAGAGTGAGGTGGATGACTAAACAGATTTTGTGCAGAAAAAGGATTTGTGTCCAAAGGATGGAAGAACAAGTGAGCAGCAATGGGACACCTTCCTGTGGCAGTGACAGTGTTGGCCCCTGCCCTCCCACTGCTGTATTGTTTCTTGAGAGCCACTGGGGTGACAGGCCTTTTGAACCCCTGTCACCATTCACTTCTCACCATGGTCGTAGGAAGTTGGCGGATCTTCACCCGGAAGATGAAGAAATGGCGGCACAGAGAGTTTGGTAAGCAACAGAGCAGATTTCCAAGCCCAGGTCTGGAGCGATAACGAAGCTCCTGTGTTTTCTCCCAAAGGATGCTCTTTAAGGGTGTTCTGTGGAATCTCAAACATTCTTTAGGATAGATGCATGTCAGAGACCAATTCAGGGAGAGAGGGCTGGAGTGACTTTGAGACTCCCAACCTCTGCTCTTAATCATTTTTATATCTTGAGTGAAAACATAGCATTTTGTGGAGGAAAATGTTCTGTGCTTTAAAGAATACCAGAAAGGTGCCCACCTCTGACCTGTACTACAGTGCCTACTCCGGGTAAGTATAAGTACCAATGTGCAATGTGGAGGGGGCTGGAAGTGTGCAGCAGTTCTGGGTTTCCTGAGCACCCAGCTGGCTGGCTTCCTGTGAAGACACTGCATTCCCCAAGCTAAAAGGAGGAGCCCTTGAAAGAGCTGGAGGAAAGCAAAGCTGGCCCTCAAGATGAGAAGAAGGGAAATGGGGTGTGACGCTCCTTGGAGGCAATTTCCCAGTAGGCGCTGCCTCTAGAGCTTCCACACTAAAGCTTAATGGGAAATCACTCCCTGGTCTCTCCTGAAGCCCAGGAGGTTCTCCCCACCCTTCTGCAACTCCCCAGGCTCGACCCTCTCTCCTTACTGAGGCCTTGGGGGCTGTGCTTCCCTTCCTCTTGTCTTATAAAGTCAGCCATGTTCCTCCCTCTTCCTGAAGGCAAGTAACAGACCTTTTTTCTTCTTCATTTAAGATGTTTACTGCTTAGTACTCGGGGGAATCAGATGGAGGGAAACAAAACTCAACAAGCTCTCCTTGTTCCTGCTCTGTGTGTGTGTTGTGGGGGGGAGTGGTTCCAAAAATGTACAGGTGTGTCCAGATTGAAGGGGTTGCAAAACCTTGTGCTGAAGCAATGCCTATTGAAGGAGAAGGCACAGCCTGTTCTGATTTGCAGAGATAACCTTTGTCCGGAATCTGAGACAGGAGGGGAGGTTTTGCTGGTGGGATTGAGGCATAGGTTCCCAGCACTGGAGTCAGGAGGGGAGGGTTCACTGCACTGGGGAGAGGGCAGCTTCAGGTGAAGCAAGGCCAAGTGGAGGGACTCCTTCAAGCCTGTGAACAGGAGTCTGGGCTTGTCATTTTGAAAACAAAGCTGGAAGAGGCTTGTGATCTGACACATTGAGAATGGGATAGTGGACAGAGTTGAATAGAGGGGGCAATCGTATCATCTTTCTGTGCCTTGTGCCTTGCATTCCTTCCTTCATTTTTCATTCAACAAGTGTTTACTGGTTACTTGTAGTGGAGCAAGCCTGGTCTAGGCACATGGGACGCAGCTATAAATAAGACCAAGTAGGACCCAGTTCTCCTGGGGCCTATATCCTAGTAGACAGAATAAACAAACAAACTAGCCAGTGCTTAGATTACAATATCCCAGAGTGGTGAAGGCTATACAGAAAATTAAAATAGGTTTATGATATGCTCTAGAGGTGAAAAGTCAGTGTAGAATGTTTGCCTGTCTTGTGAAGGTTTGAGGAAGAACATACCACAGAATAGCTAGTGCAAAGGCCCTGTGACAGGCAAGAGAGTAGTATGTTCAAGGATCAGCAAGAAGGCCAATGTGGCTGGAGTTGAGTTACCAAGGGGATGGTGTTAGGAGTGTTAGTTTTGCATCCCTACGGAGTGTCCTTGAGTAAGTTACTCAACTGTTCTTTTCTGTTGGGCCCTTACTGCCAGTCCTGGGCTTCACCACACGGTTTTGGCTGTGAATCCAAGTTCTTCCATTTTGTGTTTTCATTTTGATCATAATCTTAAGGACAGTCATTAAAGTACTTTATGGGTCATCTTGATAATCCTGTGACTGAGCAGAGCTGTGGGTTTCATGACCACTTTTACTTTTTTTTTTTTGCAATTGGCTGGTGCCAAAGTGAAGGCCCAGGAAGTTGGGCATGCTTCATGCAGGAAGTACTTTGCAGTAGTTTGATTCGGAAAATGGGGCAGGCGAAGCGAGCCATCCTGGACATTGAGATGTGGGTGTGCTAGACTCACTATATGACTCACTATTTGGGACTCCCTTTTTTTACATGATAGCTTGCCCCAAGTATAGAAGCAGTTCTAGCAATTGTACCCTGTAGCGTTCCCCCCTGTGCTTCCAGACTCAGTAATTGGATTTAGATACCAGTTAAGGCAGCTTTCAATGCCTCAAAACTAGCCTTATCTTCAAATGAACAAAACACCTTTTTGGATTTACCCAAGTGACTGCTCAGTAAAATCTGCATGAAGGGATTGCTTTCTGGTCTACATTCTGGTTAAGCTGAGGTCTGATTATGTTGAACCTGCAAACAAAACTTTGAAGTTCTTAATAACTTCTTGTTCAATCAGCTTAAGTAAAAGGAAGTTAAAGCACCAAAGAATCTTAAATAAAGAAACCCACCAGAGCTCTGTTGTTGACGGCAACGCTCAGTGCGGACCAGAGGGTTTCAGCAAAACAACATGAGTTTGGATGAAAGTAACATAAATTTCTTTGGTTTTTAAAATTTTGTATTGGTGCATAAGAAGTAACGTTGTAATAAAAATAATTTAAGTAAATACATTAACCCACAGGCTTTTTCTTCAGATATCTACCTAATAACTGCCCTTAGGAGTCTTGTTTTGTCTTCTCTCCTTCCTACCCTCTCCTTTTCTTCCTCCCCTCCCTCATGTACCCTCCCCCCGCCCCCGCCATATATTAATGTAGCTCGTGACTTGCAAAGATTTATCAGGTCCTAATATCTTCATCTACCTTGTTTCTAATCATGCCTCCTCCACAGCATGTGTACAGGAAACGTGTCCATGTATCAATCTGCTTGGCTGTTGAAGACTGTCAACTTGTCATGTTGCTTATATAAATATAGAAATATATATTTAAAACTCAATAGACATTTTGCCATCACATCCTCATCTCTCCCACAGCCTCTAGCCCTAATCCATTTTTAGAAATGATTTTTGGGGATGGGGGACCAAATGTGAGTACTCAAGGATGTAAGTCTACCAGCTTTCCTGATGGATAAGTCTGTGTGATTGATTGTGTGTGTAAATGTCCTACTCCTTTGGATATATGAATAAAATAATTCATTTGCATTCAGTTGCCTAGATCTGTCTTCATAGCTTGTGGAGAAATTCTGGTTGTCATTAGCACCCCCCCCCCCTTGCATTTTATTTGACACTTCATCTCTCTCAGTGCGTGAGCATCTCAAAACCGTTGGCTAGCCCACTTGTGGGGGGTGGGTGGCAGTGAGTGACAGGAAGTCTTGTCCTCTTGATGAATGACAAGATCCCCCATTTGGCCAGCTGTTCCATGTTCCTATCAAGCGCATAGCTGCCTCTAGATACCCATATTGAGATACGCATGCTAATGTGTCTGTACAAACTTTGCAGTTCAGAATAATTGCTGGGAATATTTCACCTTTGACTCACTGCTTCGATCTCATCCCCTATGGCCCTAATAGGGACAGTTCTGGAGATTCTGGCATGGTGACTTACTAGAACAATCAGTTGAGCCTGGTTATAATTCTTTGATGTTTTTGTCATTTCTTATCGTTTCACTCATTCAACAAATACTAAGTTCCTACTCCATGACTAATAATTGCTTTTCTGGCTAGTTTGAGTATGACAATGGGAAGACTATGCATATTAATTAGTGTTGTGTCACCTGTCTTTCACATCGCGTAGCGTGGAGTAGGTGCTCAAGTTTTATGTTTGCACACAGAGTGACTAGGGAAGTGCTCAGAAAAGGTGACGCTTCCTGTGACCCATGTTTACCTCACCTGCCTGTAGATGGGGTTTTGAGCTCGTGTCTGGTGTCTGTCCTGTACATATGTTTCTTTACTTCCTTGCAGTAGCTCTTGAGCTTGGCGCAACAGACACTACAATACAGGACACTACTTGGTTGGGCTTAATCCATAAACAGACAGCATTTATTGAGCACTTACTGTATACCCAGCCCTCCTCCAGTCACCACACATGTATGACCTCTTTCTTCCTCTGAGGGACTCTGGAGATCTCTGCCTCCATTAGCACCTCACTAGAAGCCAAGGACCAGAAAGGATTCAGACTTAGCTGAAGCGATCCATCATAAAGAAGGCTTATTTAATCAACCCAGGGCTCAGTTATTTCTGTTTTCGATTTGGCCTTGGGCTTTTGGGTTGTATTAATGGGAGTATAACTCAAAGTCCTTGGCCTTGTATGCCTGTTTTAGTCTATGTCACAAGTACTTGCTCCATAAAGAAACGGTCTCACATTTACTTTTCTCTTAAAAAAACTTCTGCTCTGTAATGCATTGGTTTATTCTGTTTGTTTTTGGAATATTGACCCATGTGTCAAGGGACCCTGTAGGCTCTGAGCACATGCATCTCCAGTTGTGCCTGACAGACTCACAGCCCCTGGCCTGAGGCTTCCTGCAGTCGAGTATTAACAGGCAGGAGACTTGTTCTTGCTAATTTCTGTTGGATGTGAGATCCGAGCCAGTTGCCAGCTCAGCTTCCCTCAATGGTCGTGTTCTAAATAAGTGTAATTGCTCTTATTATCATCGTTATGTTTTTGACATCCCTGTTTGATATTTTTCCAGAGAGGCATTTGTTCGTTAAAAGATTAAAAACTTTTTTTGAATTTTGGAGGAAGTTTAAACAAAACCCCAAATTTTTAGGTTCTATGCCGAGTGAGATTTTGCCTTTACTGCTCGTTCACACATTCATTCATCCATGCATTTAACCAAATATTTACACCCGCCAATAGTGTGCCAGGCACTGTGCGTAGGTGCTAACTTTCTACTATGAGCCCAACAAAGTCTTGTCCTGGTTTGTTGGGCTCCAATGGAGCCTGGTTTCAGACTATCTTCCAGGAACCAACTGTTCATTCTTTGATGAGTCACCCATTTTGCAGTCACCTGCAAAAGCAGGTTGTTGACTGCCAACTCCAAAGTCTAAGATACTTATGATAAAGGATGTGCCCACCCAGTTAAGATCCAAAGCAGCATTCATGTCAGTCCTGTTCAATAAGAAGGAAGTTGCCTTCTCACCTCAAGGCTATACTGAATAACCAACATTCCCTATTTTGCACCTAGGGTTTCTCATTTGCCCACGGTGCCCAATGGGAGAGGGAGCTGTCCACGATCCAGTGAAACAGTAATGTCGGCAGGCTTTCCCCTGCTGTTGGGACTGATTGCATAACTCCGAGGGTCTAGCACGGAGTGAACATGCAGGCCCCTTGTTCAAAAACTAAGAAATTCAAGACACCGCAGAGCATTAAACCAAGCAGGGGACACTTTGGAGAACACAGGTTTTCTGTGGCACCATGTGGGCCACCTGCCCATGTGGCCAGCCCTGCCTGCAAACGAATCTGATTAAAAACACAAGTATCTTCCTGTTTTTATAATCAGATGAAGTGAGTACATTACTGTTTCACAATGTGTTATTTTTGTTATTGTTACTGTGATTATTTTAAATGACACCCTCTGCTTGCCTTCTCTTGGGAGAGTGTGAACTCCTTGAGACAGGGACTACAGCTTAATTAACTCATGGCTCCCCCCCCCCCCCTTCCAGATGACTGGTGTGATGTGTCTGTAGAATGCAGTGAATGCAATGTTCATTTTTGTAAGGAGAAATTGGGGATTTTCAGAGAGACCAATTTTTCTTCTTACAGGGAGATTGAGCTTTAAAAATCCAGTTTAAAGAAGTCAGGGTAACATTTGATAAGGTGTTTGTGAGAACTACTATGGGCTGTCTGGCGAAGTTTCTGAAATCACACTGGGCCTGTGAAGCATAAAAGGGAAGAGAGTCCTCAAACAGTGAGGTGGTTCGCTTTGTTTTTAACCTTTTTGACGTAACACAAATCTGTACTTTCATTGCTAGTGGGACTTCATGAAAGATGACAGGCAGATAGAGCTGAGAAAATCAGTGAGTGAAATTTACAGGCTGGCAGTGTCCGTACCTCTGCGTGTATTCTGGGTGATCTTTTAAATCAGTGGTTTTCTTATGTAGGGGATAGTTTTTACTGGGCATATCCCACAAGGCAGAGAATCCAAAGGAGGGCCCACTGAAGGAGTTATAAATTGCACCGATAAACGCCTGGACTTTGGAGTGTTGGCGGAGCCCCTGAGGTGAGATTGTTGAAATACAGCTTGACATTCGGGGCTTTAGTTGCTAGTTTTCTTCAAGAATTTTTGGCAGGTCTTTAACCAAGAGACATCAACAGTGCCATTATTTTCAGTAACCTGCACTCTCTAGGAAAATTTAGAAGTCCATCCAACTTGAAGGTAAGTTAAGATGTTTATAGGCAAAGCCCTTCCTGTAAGCATTTTTGTTGGGTGTGGCTCTTTCAAACCCATGGAGTCAGACAGCCTGCCTCCTTGCTTTCTCTTTATTCTGGTTGACCTCCTACAGTGGGGCCCTGGCTAATGCATGTAGGTGGTTGAATCAATGAGTGACATTTGATGTACTGGGTTCTCAGGCACCGCCTCCTGCCCCCCCCCCCACCTCCTCCCTCTCATCCCTGTCTCTCCTCTGGACTCTGCATTAGTGATGATGCCTGAATGACATGATGGCAGGTGCCAGAAAGTGAGGGCACCTTGTCCAAAGAGCAGTCAGGTAGGGGATTGAAGAGGAAGCTCCCTGGGGGGTGATACCTGGTTCATCTTAAAAGGACCTCACCTGAATCCTCACTCCTAGGATGATAGGCCATAAAGTAATGGGTGGCTTAGATTCCTTTGGAGGACAACAAATCTTTCAGAAACGTTTTAAGCACAAGAAGAGACAAAGGATTGAGAAAAGAAGCAGCTCTACCGCCCAGGAGAACTAGAAAACAAGGTCAAAGTTGGCTGTGACAGCGACACTGGGATCCCGCTGAGGCCACTAGGGGTGCTCTCAAGGAGAGGCTCACAGCTCCCCTGAGCAGCCAAGTGTCACTGTGCTGGAGGGAAAAGAAGATGGCATTGAGCCAGCCACTGGCCTGTCTGCCTGCGGTCTAGTCCCGGCTCTTCCGTGGACCTGATTTAGAGCTGAGGCAGATCGCTTAACCCCCGGGGTCTCCGTGTCCTCCACTTTAAAATAAAGAAGCTTAAAGAGACAAGGTGGTTAATGGCTATTGCAAGATACTGGGGACGGAAGCAGTTTCTTGTTTTTAAGCCCAAATAACCTCAGCTGTATTCTCATGGCCTTGGAAGAATCACGTGCCTTCTGTAACTGGGAAAGGCGTTGGGAATGCTGTTAACGACAGGGTACCATTTGTCTGCAGGCTTTTTGAGGGCAGACTTCTCTCACTCTGAAATATGCTGCCAAGTTTCCCCCATAACAGTAAAGTTATCTTTTGGTTGTTTTGTTTGGTTTTGGTTTTGGTCCATCGATCCATTCATTCTTTCAACACTTGTGTGCCAAGGGCCACACGAAATGCCGTGGAAAGAATGATGACAAGGACAGACAGAGCTCCTTCAGCCTTCTCCTGCATGTGGGGAAAGCCACGGACTACAGCATTCGTGAGGGCAAGTGACATCATGTCGATACAACCTTTCAACAGCATTCCCGTTTCTCGTCTGAGGAGATCCACTGTTGCTCTGACCGCCGGGTTGGGCGTCGTCCTGCAAACCAAATGGTTGGGGGTTTGATACCAGGTCAGGGCACAGGCCTGGGTTGCAGGCCAGGTCTCCGGTTGGGAGCATGTGGGAGGCAGCCGATCAATGTTCCTTTCTCTCTCTTTCTCCCTTCACCTCTCTCTAAAAGATAAATCAATAAAGTCTTTAAAAACAAAAATATCCCCTGTGGCAGGGGCTGGCATTTATATAGTCCCTTCCTATCAAAAAGATTTCACATCTATGTGTTGGGATATTTTCCTTTATGGAAACATGTTTCTATGTTGATAATGAAAATCATTTTAATGCTAAAATTAACAGAACTCATACTTTGGTTCATTAGGGAAATGGGCTGCAGAGTTTTAGTATCCCCTAGTGAGCCCATTACATATCAAAAATTACATACATTTCAAGAGCCATTTACTTATATGCTTTATTAATAACTCCTATCTATGATATAAAATTCCCTTTGAATTGGCAGACTCCACTATGCAGAATAGAGGGATGTTGGTTTTCTCTAATCTTTATCACACCTGGCTTAGGTTTTATATCCTTCAAACCATACCCGACCAGATTTCTCCTTCCTCCTGCCTCTCTTCCCTCTGAGCCTGTTGTGTACATGACATTGTTTCTCTGGATTTCCTACTTCACCTGTTTTGGCTTTAGCGACAATTATTTTTCCTGAAGTACATGATGTAACCAATAGGCCAGTGCGAGGTCACTAGTGTGCACATGGTCCAGTAACCATTCGCTGATTGCCTTTGTGCTCAGAAGATTTGGAAAGATGTTGCATGAAGGTGTAAACAGATAAATATCCTTGTAGCTTCTGTTAGCAATCTAACCTAAAGGGATTCCACTCATTTAGTTGGCTCTTATTAGCATCCAAAAATAAACACTCCCTCCCCCCCACCCCAGACGGCTGCTCTGGAGGGTAGCTGATGACATCGAAAGTAAATCTCTTAATTGTACGTGAACTACAGATCAAATTGGTCAGCTCTTTTACATATTCTAAACACTCTAGCCCAATGTCATATACAGAGAGGACTTTCAATACATATGTCACTAATAAAGTAGAGACAGAGAAAGAAATTTTTCCCAAACCCAGCAGTTTTAGAGATGGCTATATGATTTCCCTAATTCGTTTCTTAAAATGAGACTGTGATTCAGTAGATAGATTTAAGTTAGAGTCTAAAATTATGTATTTCTCACATGTCCCCATAGGATGTCACTTCTGATCCAAGGGCCTCCTTGAGTGCAACCTGGGCGGTGCTGGGACCAGAGCCTTGCTGTTCTCACTCCCTGTCAAGGAGTCCTTTCCAATATATCAGTGATGGCAAACCCATGTCCCAGGTTTTCTTTCTCCCTCTTTCATGGCCGCTAACATTGACTGCTGGGTGAGCTCTTTCCCACTGAGCACCCAAGGGTGCTTCATGCCACAACTTCCTAGGGTGTGGAGTTTTATTCCAGATCATGGGCAGAGAAGAAGGCCATCCTTATACTTCCTGTTGCTTCTGTACGTCAGTTAAACAGACAGGAAGTGTTCGGAGGCTCGGCCAGCATTTGCATTAGCTGCTTTTGGTCCTGTGACAAGTCCGGTGAGCGTTCTTCGCAGCCAACAGTAGAAACTGACTCTGGTGAACTCTCCAGACAAAGAAATTATTGAAGGATATTGGAAGTTTACAGTGTTGACAGGATGGTCAGACCTGGGCTGGGAATAGTGTCCGGAACCCTGACTGGATCATGGGCGGAAACAGCCCGGATGCTCTGGATGTGGGCAGTGCACACCTGGATGCTGTTTCTGATCAGCTAACTGGTTCCTTGTCTCACCCTACCTGGGCAAGGGGGCTGAGGGGAGAGAAGCTGGCTTTTCCCTGCTCTTATAATGAGAAGCAAAACCTGCCCTCCTCCTCTTGAAGAATTCCTCACTCATAGAAAAGAGGAACCAGTTATTAGAAAGCCAGAAAAAAGATAGATGTCCACCATGACTTCGGTGCTTATGAAAAGTTACTTAGTAAAAGTTTCTCCATGACACTAAAGTTGGTTACCAACCAGTTCTAGTTCCCTCTGTTCTTTTGAATTCTGACTTCTGATAGTTTCTTATTATAGTCCATCCTTGGGAAAGTACAGTATGTGTTTTAATGCAAATTGCCAAATTTATTTTACATTAGGCCACGAGAGAGAAAGTCAGTTGACCTCTTCAAATGGATGGAGACATCCCCTTTCTTCTTTCTCAAGGAAGGGAGATGCTGGGGAATTAAGGAGGAGCTCAGGGCTGCGTGGTCCAGGAAACACCACGCCAGGTTCCAGAAGACATGTGTCCTTTCTCCAACAGCTGCCTCCTCTGAACCAAAGTGGGTTAGCGCTTCCAGCAGCAAATCCAATTGGCAACTGAACATTTACAGTTCTTACAGGCATTTTAATGAAATGTTTAAAGCTGCAGTATTTGTAACTGGGGTAAAAAAAAAAAAGAAAAGAAAAGTAATCTGAAAAGCCCGATAATCCTATGTGGAGTTTGAATGTATAGTTCTGTTTCTTCTATTGTGAATGTTTTCCAGGCAAACAAGTTCTTTTTGAATGTTGACTATACATGCAAACACGATGATCAAGGCTCACTGTTGGGCCCATATGCATTGACTCTCATTCTGCTTTCTCCTCTTCATCTTTTCTTGTACCCCATGGGAATGGGGTCACAGACACAGAACTAGAATTTGCGTTTCTATAAATAACGCCCATGCCGTTTGGAGCAAAGCCTCTCCATCAAGGGCTCAGTGTCTGGAGACAGCGTTTTCTGTCTCAAAGCTAGGCTTGGTTTGGTAATAAAGAATGCCTTTTATTTGTGTGGACATCAGAGTTTACTCAGCATCTTCATCTGTTCCATTACTTGATCTTCATTCCCACCCTGTCAAATTGGCTGAATGGGTGCTATTATTCTCATTTTGCCCATGAGGGAATGATGCTCAGAAGAAAGCATCCAGATTACAGATTTCTAACTAGTGTTCATAATGACATCCTCCAGTAAAATTGTTGTCACCTTATCAAGTACATGAACTGGCTGCTCGTTTCTCTCTGTGGTAAATAAGATGCCCCTTTATGTGTCTCCTTGGGTCTGTCTCTGAGAGGCCTCTTGAGACTTAATGAGTAGAATGTGCACAATGCTCCAGAATCCTTAAATAAAAGGAACACCTGTTAGTATTTACTCTGAAAGTCCCTGCTCCCTTGTTGTTAATGACACTGGCCGCTGGCCGGAAGAGTTGCAGGCTCCTGGGCCCTGCCTGAAGCCTTGACTAGTCATTACTGCCAGGAAATGCACCCCCACCAGGATGTTGCTTTTATAAGCTGTGAATGCATTTTTAAAACAGGCAAAAGAAAGTAGAAATCACCTTTTTGATGTAAAATGTTAAAGGATGACCTATTGCTGTGATCCTGTGTTCTACATATTCGAAAGTTTGTTCAGAATTTTCTATCTTACATGTTTTAGGAGTGGGGAGTGTCTGTAGATCCTGCTATTGGGGTCTTGATAAATCTTTTGGAGGAGCAAATGAGGACTACCCGGGGCTCTGTTCTGAAGGAGAAACTCCTGTTACCCCAGGACAGCTGTGGATAAGGTATCTTAATAGCCACAGATCTGCTTTCTCCTCCTTCAAGTAATCCTAAATTAATAATGCTGACCTACTTCCCCAGGCATTTGGCAAGATCAACTAGTGAGTGATTGTAAAGACATGCTGGATGTCTAAAGGCGTGCTGCAAAGGCTAACTGCAACAACTAATCAGAAGGCAGCGGGCCCTTCTGCATCCCTGGAGACTTGTAGGACGACTTTCCATTGTGTTTTCTTTGTCAAGTGAGCGCGTTGCCCATGCTTCGGAGAGACTGCAGGGAAAGAACACCCAGACGAGGTTTTAGGAATGTGTTGTTCATGTGGGTGAAGCATTTTGCTGTTAAAACCTCACTGATGCTGTGAGAAAATAGAAATTTGGTATTTCTTCTGCTCTCACTGTCTCTCCTTCACTCTTTCACCTCAACTCCCTGGTTCCTTCTCCCTCTTCAATGCCTGTCATTTCAACTGTCAACATTATGTGGGGTGATCTTGCCTCACATGAAGGGGAGAAAAACAAGCTGGATCTTAAAAACTCTTCTAGGCATGAAGTGTATGTGTAAAACCCACACTCATTCTTTATAAAATGTATTAGCTGACCTTCTAAATACGTCAGTCATTTTAACATGGTTTGGAACTTAGGCTGGAACTACAAAGTGATTATCTCTTTGAAAGTCGAATGCCATCTTAATTTTCACTTTAATGAGCACAAAAGTAAAGAGAAGGTCTCCTATTTCTTTTTTCTATAAAGTTGCATCTTCAATTCTCCAAGGACACGTGGGGCAAAAGGAAGGGGCTCTTCTCCAGTGGAAGTAAGCTGTATTAAATTTAGCAAACCTGTAGTTTTTTTTTCCTCAAGAATTTTAAATGGTTCACTTAGAGAGGCTGATCCATGGATATTGTTCTCATATTCTACTCCAGTGCGCCCAATGCATCATGTCAGTGATGATTCACGTGAGTACTGAAACACTCCTGAACATGGCAGCTTAGAACGACGATTCATAATGTCTCAGAATCCTGGGCAGTGACTGGGTTGTTTTTCCACCCCACACGGTGTCAGCTGGCATCTGTCACAGGGCTACATTTAACTGGTACCTCAGCTGGGGCACCTTGGTTGCTTTCCATGCAGCCTCTCTCCAGCAGAACTTGGGCTCCCTTATAACATGGTGGCTGGGTCTCAAGAGGCAGATTTCTAGAGAGCACCAAGTAGCACCTGCAGAAGTGCTAGGCCACTTAAGGGCTACGCTGAAAACAGACAGTGTCACATCTGCAGACATTCTGCTGGTTAAAGCCAGTGACAACAGGCCAGCCCAGATCAAGAAGAGAGAAGTGACATTCGGTGAAGGGAAGAATTGATGGAGGTCATCACTGGAGGCTAGCATATGCATTATGCCTGTGCAGTATGGTCATTACTGCCTACCTTGGACCATATTTCCAGGTGAAGGTGATAGATGGAGCTCCTTTGGGGCAGGAGCTGCAGCATTCCTCACGTTACTCACAGGACCTGGCACCATGCCCAGTGCAGGGCAGAAGCTCACTGTTGTTGAATCAAAGAATAGGCAATGACATTTTAGAAAGTTGAGTATAATGTAAATCCTAAGAAGCAACATTGCTGAGAAATAGGAAATACCAACTTCACATTTAGTGTAGCAATGTCTCTTGTGTCACATCATCTTGCACTGTTTAAAGCTACATTACAGGAGGCTTTGAAGTTCAGAAAGGAAGTCATTTGGCTGATAGCAGTACTACTTGGTGGCCTAAGTAGCATAGCTGGAAAGGACACAGACTCCCTATATTACCTAACACTGTGGCAGAATCCTTGCTGCCACACCCCAACAGTGTGCTGACCAAGCCTTGGTCACCTTCTGGGGAGGGCACAGCGCACATGTTAGGCACTCAGTAAATGCGAAGTCAGTGAGTGACAGTGACTGAGTGAAAAGAAATGAGGGAACGTAGGTTCCCGGGGCGAATACCTGTGGGGTGCAGTGCATCATCGCCTGTCCAGGCACATCCTCATCTCCAGTTCTGTCTGCTCTTCCTCCAGGGCCATCCTACTGGACAGACAGAAGGGATGCCCGTACTGTCTGCACATGGGAACGTGCAAACGTGCTGATCCTACCTGTTCAGGAAGAGCTTTGAGTCTCTGGGGCTATTCCATGAACTCTTAAATGAGCATTAGACTATCCTCTGCAGAAACTTGCTTGCATGAGAGTTTTTATGAAAGCATATTAATTAATGAAAATATTAAGGAAACATAGTAGGATTTTAGATTTTCTGATGAAAAGTATGTAGATTTAAAAAAGACCATAGCTACTGATGAAGAGCTCTCTTGACATAGTGGTAGCTTTTGAAAACTCTTCTCCTTTTCTTCTGCTTACTTCCCATCAGTATTATTACTAATATTACTACTTTGGTAATGTCCAGGGAGACGGAATTCATTCTGAGAGGTGTCCTTGAATTATTTGTATTCCCTCTTATCCATTGTAATCAGTACAGTGGATAAAATTTAGATAGAAATCTGAGTTCTTTGTTAAAAGGGCTAATTTTTGACTTTAATTCTTGAGTTGTTTTTAACCTCTCTACTTTTTCATGCCATTTTCATTGTGTGTGTCTTGTCATTCCGGAAACTAAGTTTCAGAACAAGTGCAGGCCTTCATTCTGAGAACTCTAAGTCTTTTAAAGAAAGAGAAAGAGGAGGCTGGCTGAGTTTCCCAGGTAATAGATATGGGTTGGGGGAGGGGGGTGTGAGACCGTTCCCGTGTGCGCACGTGCACTGGTGCTCTGGGCCCTGGAGACCGGTATCAGAATTACTCTGACCTAAAAATGGATTCCAGATTTTAACACACCTCCAGTAGAAGAGAGGAGAAAACATTTGCCGCATGGAATTATGGGTCCTGTTACCATCCAGGTATCAAGGAAATGAAGCTTTTCTTTTTTTGTTTTTTCTTTAAAGATTTTATTTGTTTATTTCTAGAGAGAGGGGAAGAGAGGGAGAAAGAGAGGGAAACATTAATGTGTGGTTGCCTCTTGTGCGCCCCCTCCTGGGGACCTGGCCCGTAACCCAGGCATGTGCACTGACTGGGAATCGAACCAACAACCCTTTGGTTCGCAGGCTGGCACTGAATCCACTGAACCACACCAGCCAGGAAAAGAAGCTTTTCTTTTACAAGATTGCAGCAAATCACACAAGAGGATGGCAGCCTCGTTGACATGGTAAAGTTACTCTAATTTATGTATAAATAATACTTCTTTATCAGGACATAATATCATTGAGCCCCTCCTGGATAACATCTTTTTCATGGGGGGGGGTAAAAAAAAAGGAAATGCCATGTTTAGCAGTTTCTGTCAAACAAATTTACAGACGATTGGATTCCTGCTGTAAAACTGGCTTTGCCGCCACCCACAGCATCCCTGCTTTATAGTTTTAGGGGTTTACGTTCAGTCAAAACAGAATATTCTAGGTCGTATTTCAAATAGTGACTTTATGTATTGTTGGCTTTGATCTACAAATTGGTCTGGAACCAGTTTAGGGCCAGATAAGGTACGATCTCCTTGGAGTTCTCTGGAAAAGGGGCTCTTTTAGGTGAGGAAAGTTTTCATTCTTGATTTTATGCTCAGCTTGTGGCACGGCTGAGAGCCTGGTCCACGCAGTTTAAGAAGGGGAGATTCAGCCTCAAGTCCTTGGGATTGGATGAAGTGCCTGGGGCCCCCAGGACCGGAAGTGACCTCAAGCTGTGGTTACTGAGGCAAGTCTCCTGGTTTGATGTTAACTCCTGGTGAGAAGGCAGGCACTCAAGGGGGACGAGGACCCTTCTGTCGATAGAGGTTTCCTTGGACTACCTGACACCTTCTAACAGATGCTCAGTTGTCCCATTACCACCTGGATCCCTTCCACCCCCATTTATTCTTACTCCCCTTCGTTCTGATACTGTGGGACCTGTCTCATAGTTTTCACTTGATAACCTTTCCAATGTTATTAACAGTAGAGATTCTGGTTTCAGATATTAAATAAATTTTTAGAAGGAATATTTCTCAAGATTTGTCTTGACTTTGGGACATTGTATTTTTATGCTTTCTGGTGGCCACGTTGGATAGTGAGAGAGGATTCACGAGCTGGGGTCAGAATCCAGTCTAGCCCGTATAAACCCATTACACTTTGCTGCTCCATTTGGGCCTCTGTCACCCAGGGCTGTGGGAGTGTCACGTGGTTGGGGCGGGAAGCTGCAGAGAACACAGAGCCCCAGGTTAGGAGGCCTGCATCCTTGCTCCAGCTGGCTCTCACTTACACCCCCAATTTGCTGCTCAGTAGATGAGACCTCTGAAATTAATCATTTGCAGGATCTTTTCTCGCCCTGAAGGCCAATTAGATTTTCTTTTTCATCATTTTGTAAATATGAAATTCAATTATTTTTTCAACACAAAATTAGTACTTGCTCATTGAAATAAGCAACTGAAATAGAAGAGTAAGGAAAGGAACAAAGTAAAAAAATGAAATTTCTCCTGGCGTCAGGTCCCAGAATGAAAAAATTTACAGGGGAAATCTCTGGACTCGAGAGTTGTTGGGGTGATCTCCAGCAGCGGCCCGCGTGGCCTGCCGGGTTTCTAACGCTGTAGTGTGGGCTGCCACAGGGCAGAGCTGTTTCCAGGGAAGGAAGGGGTCAGAGATTTGGCCTTTGTCTCCCCCTTGCAACTGGAACCGCTGTTGGTCAGAGAACTTGGTGTGTCTCCCTAACATCTTGCCTGCAGTGGTTTGTTTTTCTTCTCCTCTTCATGTGTTTAAAAAAACAGCTGTCTTCTTTCTCTTCTTGTCTCCTTTCTCATTCCTTCATCCCCTCGTTTCTCTCTTTTTCTCATCTTCTGCATCTCTGTAAGGGTGTCTTAAAAATAACTATACACTTCTAGCTCCCTGTGAGAAAGCATGTGAGTACCACAGATTATGAGTGTTTTACAAAAAGGAAATAATGCTATTAGATCCACAAATATTTCCTAAGTGCTTGCTGTGTATAAGAAATCAAACTTAGTAACAGAGTAAGGTGTGATCATGTGGTATTTAAGCCATAATTGTACCTGGCCAGCTCAGATCAAAATGAAAGCTGATGTGGGGGTGGCGGAGGTAGGGGGGTGTTCTGGGTATCCTGGAACCTGCCAGTCTTTGCTGAATCGCAAAGAGGAAACAGATGTTAAAGAGAATGCTTTTTACAAGTTCCTCCTAAAAAAGTGTATGAGAACTGTAAAATTTGGACCCACCATTTGCCTTCTCCCCAAGGCGAATTTCCTGCGAGGTTTCCTCATTGGCTTTTCGCTCTGGATTGGCTTAGGGTGGTCTAGTGTCTGTTGCTTTCTGTTCCTGGTCAGTTGTAGACTTGTTCCTTGTAAGAGCTTCACTTGTGGTCTTGAGATGCAATTACTCATTGGATAGGCAGTCTGAACGGGCCACTCAGACCAAGTGTGTTTCATCTCTCGGGTTATTGAGGTTGAAGTAATCATATTTCACAGTACTGCTCTCTACTCATGATGATTGGAACATGCTTCACCATTGCCCCACCACATCCTGGGAGATAGGAAGCCTAATTTGGGGCTCATCAAATCTTTGGTCTTCTCTTGCCATTGGCTTGATTATACAACGGGAAAATGTAATCATGAAAGAACTTACTTAATAATTCTAAAGAATTTACTGTGTGCCAGGCCCTGGACTAGGCACCCGTTCACATCCAGAGGCATGCACGAATATTATGCCTATTGTAGAGATAAGGAAGAAGGAGTTTGGAAAGGACAAGTGACTTGCCAAAGTGACTCAGCTCATGAGTCTTGGTGTCAGAAATCAGTCTTGTGTGGTTTGACTCCAGAGTCTAAGCTCTTCACCTCGGTCCCTTCCAGCATCACCCATCTGCTGACATCTCATAGACGTAGGCCTTGTGGGCCTCCGTGTGGTTTCTTTGCGTGTACCCACAGTGCCTAACAGCAAAGCTGGTTTTCAGAGACACACGCAGAGCACTCATGGACTCTGCAGCTTCACTAGGCCAGGACCTCGCGGGAGGAGTTCTTAAGGTGGAGTCAAAACACGTGGTCACGCTGCCAGACTTTTCTAAGCCTCGGTCAGCTCATCGTAAAATGAGGACCATGACGCTTGACGAGGTTGTTGGGGTCGTTAAGATGCTGACATATCTGCAGCAGAGACAGGCCCCCACATACATAGTCCTCAGTTCATTTCATTTCCTTTTGCCTACCACTTCGTCTTCCTCCTCCCTTTATTTCTCTCTTGCTGTCACAGTAATTCAGTGTCTCTGTTGCCAGGCTGTCGTTTCAGGTGACAGGAAAGCAGAATTGGATGTGTTTACAGCAGTCTCGGCTCTCAGGGTGGGAGTGTGTGGTGTTTATAGGCGGTAGCCACATCCCACACCAGGTGGGCCGGTGGTCCACCTTTCCTGGTGCTCTGGAAAGGAGGGAGAGCCTGCCAGTAGACCAGTGCCTCCCGGGAGGAGGTGGCCAGTTGGCGGAACACATCCTTCTTCTGATATCTCTTTCTTCTGGGAGTGATTTTTTTTTTTATCTTTACCAGCAGTTTTTCTTGACCTCCCATGCCTTTACTAGCTCTGTCTCCCAGAGGCCTGTGAAAATTATGGCTCCTCTAATGTGAACCTGCAGGAGGCATTGACCCACTGTGGAGACACCTTCCTCAGAGGAAATGAAATGCAGATGATGCCCATCACGGGGAAGGCATATTAGACATCATCCTGGACATCCTGTAAATGGATTCTTTATAAACTTTCTCCAGCAGGAGTTTCCAGGAAAGGTCAATGAGCTGAGAAATGAATGGTGGCAAATGAATACAGCATCCATCTTTGATTTTAAAAAATTAATAGCATCAAGTTATAAACATAAGAAATAAAAATAACATGCCTAAGCAATATAAATAATTTTATACTTAGAGAAAGGTTCTAAAAATAGTATAAAGATTTTCTTTATACCTGCGCCCGGCTTTTCCTCAAGTTAGCATAATAACCATAGTATAATTGTTCAAACTAAGAAATTAGCATTGCTACAATACTGTTCATGAAACTACAGATTTTATTTGGAGTCCATCCATTTTTTTATTGCTTCTCTTTCTGTTTCAGGATCTCACACTGCATTTAGCCTTCATGTGTCCTTAGCCTCCTCCAGTCTGTGACGGGCTTTCCTCAGTCTCCCGTGACATTGACAGTGATTATGCATTGTAACATTCCTTTTCTGTCCTTATCTCTAATTTGTTTTATAGTTACCAGTATCGCACTGTAGCCATGTTTTTTTCATTTGGCAACCCAACATAGGACATTTTCAACGTATGCTACATTAATTAGGTGGTTGGAATTTCTGTCCGCAGTAAATTTCAGGATTTGGTTAGTGATTAAATTCTTAAAGCCTTAATAATCACAGAATGAGCAAGTACCAGGACTTCTGGTAGTTTTCTCCAACCACCTTTGTCTTGTCCTTAAGAAAACAGAATGTGGAGGAAGCGGGTGGGGGGGGGTTGCCAGGGACACACAGGCGGTAATGGTTAAGGGAGGACCCCAGCCTCAGTTTGTGGGCAGGTGGGAACCTTCCTTAAAACCACTTGTGTTTACCTTCCACTTCAAGGCCCTGGTTCTTGTCATCCCCTGTCCTTGCACCACTGCCAGCCGAATCTTTACGGCTACTTCCTCCCTGTCGCCCATCCGCTCCAAGGGTCAAGGGTGACCTCTTCTTCAGACAGGCCTTTCTTGGCCATCTGTCCTCATCACGTTCGATCTTTGCACCCTGATTTACTTTTCTTCCCCTCACCTCTGCTGTTGGAGATAACCTGTTGTGTGTTGTCTCTAGTTTTTAATGTAAAAACGAGTGTTCGTTTTGTGAATACAGTAGTTCTTAACTGTAAACATTCAACGTTATGTATTCCATTTAAAAATTGCTTTTATGAGTTTTCTTTACCTGATTCTGATTTTCCTAAAAGATTGGCACTGTAGTCTTGGATTTTAATGGTAAGTATTGGCAAGACCATAAAGAACCTAGTTATAAACTGGCCTTGATTCAGTTTGCTTTAATAAGTCTTCCTGGAGTTGCTGTCCCCACTAGAATGTGAACTCCATGAGGCTGGGGCCATCATCTTCCCCATGACTGAATCCATGGGCCCAGAACTGCGCCGGGCATCAAGGAAGCAGTTCAGTAAATATTTGTCAACACAGTGGGTGCATTTTCTAAGAGTGAAGGCTCCAGGAAGAGGAGAGCTGTCCTTACCTTTCTTTTGAAGCCTTTGAGAAGAAATCTTCCCTGGGTCGCATGGTCAACAAGAATTTATTGGAGGTCTCTGCCGAGCACCATAATAAGCCCTTTTGTTAAAGCTGCCCCTCTTTGCTGTCTGTTTAATTTGAATAGTGCAAGGGACAGATGGCAAAAATGATGAGCATTTCGAAGGCACTTAAATTAATATCAACTCTGCCACTAGGCCTTTGGTGTGTCCTCTTTGAGAAATCTCCCCTTCCCTTAGAGGTGTTAGAGGATATGTCTTTTCCAAACATTTGGAGGAGAATTAGTCTTTAAAGGATAATAAAATACTCGGTTTAAACACATTTCAATTACTTTTGACAGCTCCATTATTGCTCCATTGTCTTCGGAGGCAATCCAGGGACGGTGAAAGGGCCTTTACCTGCAGATCAAAAGGGTGGCAGTGCAGGAAGGCGCTCCAGCCCGCCAGCCGGAGACAAAGGGCCAGCCCTTTCCTTCCCCTAGGCACCCACCCCACCCGCCTACACTGTAGATCTGGAGGGAGATCTGTTTTATTAGGGAACTGGGCAGCCTTTTATTATTTAACAATTTTTTTTTTGTTAATGAATTTACTTAGCCAACTCAATTGGCATGATTGGCAGAGGCTGTTATAGACAAACCTGCTGTAATGGCTAGAAATGAACAAAACATATGTAATTGTGACCTATTCTAAACTCAGAGAGTGACATTAAGAAATGCCACATGAGGCCATTCAGATGCAAGTAGAAACATCAAACTACCCCTTTCATCTACAAGACGGAAAATCACTCCTAATGCCCCATGTTTGTCATGACATCAGTCCATTCACAGATGAAAACCCTGGAGCTCAAAGAAGTCAGGTGGTCAGCACTAGAGTCTTTAAAAAATTATGAACGTCAGTGTATTTGAACTTGTTTGACTTAGTGCACTGTATGAGGGATGAATAAATGCTAAACTATTTGCTTGTTTAGTTCAAGTTCATAAAGTAACCAAACTCGGGCTGAGCAAGGGTCCTTGAAAAGAAGGCCACGTGTGGACGCAGGTAGCCTCACTATTGCCTGCACGCCTTTCTGTTCCCAGCTTAGCGCTTTGTGAATTGCGGTCCTTCAGTATCTCTTTAGCCCACAGTTTCCTTTAGAGGACTAGTTAGTTCTAAGTTTTTGTCGTTGTCTGACCTTACTGTTAAGTGAATATTTTAGAAAACTGATTTGTAAGAGGTAATCAGCAGTTTTAAATTCACTTATTTTTTTTGGTTTGGAAAATAGTTCACTTAAGGGTAGCAATAGCATCCCCTTAATTCTCTGTGATCGATAACCTTTATTTGCTTTAAGAGACTTTTTTTTTGTACACAGTATTTAGGTTCATTGATGCCAAATTAAACCAAATAATACCAAATGGATAAAATAAATGCCGACTGAATTAGTGGAAATGTAATATTTGTCTAAAATGAGCCAGGAAGTCATTTGTTTCAAGTCCAGAGTTCATTGGACAAAGAGAAATGTAATCCATGTTGATAGATTGCCCCTTGATGTTACAAATTATGAAGGCATGTATTTCCTTTCTTCCCAATGTTTTAGAGCTGATGATATCTTACTGTTCAAGTGTAAAAATAAAAGCCCACGTGTGCCTGGTGTATTTCGTAGGTTTATAAACACCTGAACTTACTGCCAGGCTGACCGGCAAACTTTATAGATTGCTTTAAAAAATGAGAGCTTCTTAACCTTGGGTGTATATACTCCCCAGCTCATTTGTTTTTAAAAATGTGAATTTCATCAGGAAGGCCGAGGATGGATTTTTACCAAGTAATGTGTGGTGTCACAGTGAACTTGGCACATTTCATTGGTTCATATTGCAATATGGTAGAAATGCAAAAACAGCAAAGTGAGAGGGTATTCCTCACTCAGAGTATCTTGTTTTGCATTATTGATAATTAATTGAGACTTTTATTTGTAAGTTTCACTACTGAAAGCACCAGTGTGCTCAGCAGTAAGCAATTCCAGAGTGTTATTTCAAGGTAACAGGGTTCCACTAACAACAGAAGTCAGAGGACGGGCAGGAAACAGGCTTATCAGAACTGGGCATCACCCTGCAGCAGACGGGCTTTGTGTGTTGTTGCCCCAACCATTTGCGCAGGACTCTGACGCTAGGAACCTAGAACAAGCATTTCCTAGTGTTTGAAAGCTGTGGAAAATAGGGGTGAGGGTGGATCGAGCTTGTTGATGGCTAAAACTGCTAGACCTTCAGAGGGGCTGCTTGTCCTAGCCACTCAGAGGCTGACAATTCCTTGTCACCTGTCTGTGTGGGGCAAGAATCTGGATAAAGGGGACTTGCCAGGTGAAAGCATTAACTTCGAGGTACAGTCTTGTTTGATTTGAGAATTGCTCGGAATTCCATGAGGAATGCTGTGCCCTTCCCTGAGAATCCACGGCCGTTTCTGGGTGAATGTACAGGGCCTGGCCTGCTCTGGGACATCATAACACTGAGGGATGAGGGAGACAAGCTACAACAAGCAGTCTCTCTTCTGTTTGTTTTCTGCCCTTGGATTTCTCCACATTTTAAATAGTAGCAGTTTCATATTAACCAAATAATAGAGAATGAGTCTGACGGGGAGGGCGGCAGATCTGTGTGGCATGACCTTTGCCTTCTGATTGAAGCTCTGACACCTGCTAATGTCACCACTGTTCTCCTTAAAATAGCTCTAAAACATACACTATTTTTTCCCCAGGAAGACAAATATTTTTTTCTCTGTAAAATATTCTATTCAT
>VMDR010000738.1:116330-181597 GCA_007922815.1 Macrotus californicus
GGCTGTTGATTCCTGGGGGGCACTAATTGGTTTCAACTGATGACAACGCAGGTCAGTTGGTGGTAGTTTTCTGGGCTGCTGCGTCGAGGATTCTGAGGGCTCCTGAATTCAGTAGGAAAGATACCTATTACTTAGATCTGCCACGGGCATCCGTTTTGCCGCGTGCTTCTCCATTGCTGTTGTGTATACCCTGTTACGTGAGACTGATTGAGCAGTATTTAAGTGCATTCTAAACCAATATTCTAAAAATTAAATCAACTCCAAGAACGTAGGCTATCACAATCGAGTATTTTCTGAGCACTTTGCATGCTGTGAAAGAGAACAAATATGCGAAGTTAAATTGAAGTATTAGATAAGACATTGAATGGTGGGGAATGGTTGGACAAGGACTATCAAGAATTCACAGAGAGAGAATACAGACCAACAGTCAGGGGAATCGAAGAATCTGGGATACCAAAGAGTGGCAAAGGGGAAGCCACTCTTGTGGAAAGAAGGTTTTATGTAAACAGAGGCAGCTAGCAAGAGGTGTAGCCTTTTCAGAGGAAGGGGTAGATGCCGGCCTGTTTGGAAAGATCATTTGTGATTGGGGGAAAAAAATGGAGCCACCCGCTAGTAGAGGGTATTGGAAATGAATTGTTTTCATGGTCTTCTTCTTGCTGCTTCTTGCTTGCTTCTAGGTTATAGGTCCCTAGAAGGTAAGAAACTGTCTCTCAGCAAAGATGTCTTAAGCTGCACACCACCTTCCAGCCACCATATTAAGATGGCAGGGCTTAGTATGGACTCTGACCTGGTGGGTTTATCAGAATGGAGTAGGAATAGGGAAGGAAATTACTTCCTATTCA
Organism: Macrotus californicus; assembly: GCA_007922815.1. NCBI lineage: Eukaryota > Metazoa > Chordata > Mammalia > Chiroptera > Phyllostomidae > Macrotus > Macrotus californicus. The sequence goes on from VMDR010000738.1 coordinate 117,173, forward strand.
TAATTATAAACTCCCTGTTAGCTCCATTATATTGAAGAGAAAAGCGGGGTTCAGAAACGTTAACTTGCCCAAGGTCAGCCAATAGAGATAGACTTTAATCCAGATCTCTCACACTTGAAGTCTGGCTTCTTTTCAGTGAGTTCTCCTTGTAAGTAGGCTTTGATCAGGTGGACTGTGGAGGACCTTTTTGATTGACATTTTCCTTTGCCTAGAGCTAGAGATAGGATGTTCTTGTAGTTCTTTTTGAAAGACATTTAAAGTAAGCATGTATATGGAAGTAGAATATGCACACAGAAGAGTCCACAAATCACAAGTTACAGCTTGACCACTTTTTTCAGAGTGAACACACCCTTTGTAACCACTACCTAGAGGAGCTTCCTTTTATTTTATTTACTTAAAGGGAGTGGAAACTAACCAGTGGGTGGTTTGTCTCCTGGACACTTCTCCCTCTCTCCTTTCTGCTTCTTTCCTATTCCTCTCTCTCCAGGTCCTCTTTTCCCCATTTCTTCTAGACTAAAGTATTCCCTTGGGTTTGATCCTAGAACTTTGTCCCAAGGACTGTCATAGAGTGATGGGCTGGAGGGGACAGTGGCATAAGTGTCCCTCTTCTAGGAATGATGAACATGAGAAGTGACCGGGATCATATGTGGTAATTTAATGCTACTTCAAGTTACATTCTACTATCAGTTACCATACCTAGAATCTACCAGGTATTGTGATATCTTTTTAAAATATACATTTTACATGTAAAAAAAAAAGTTAAAGAGGTAAACTGACTTATGCAGTTATTTACAGCCTAGTAAATTTCTTTATATTCATTCATTTTTTTCCTTAAAATATACCACAGCTGCCTGCTTCCACCTTCCGTCTTTGCTAAACATAAGTTTGCATGCTTAAAAATAAAACTAAGTTAGCCATGAATGGCATAGACTCCCCAGGTTTGTTGTAGGAACTGCTTTTTCTTTCCTTTCTTTTTTGGAATAGGAATCCTGATTCCAGATAATTGCAGTCCTGGAAATAGGACACAGTGTCATGTTTTAAGGAGTGGTTCTCACGTTTCCACATCCCTGGAAGGGCTGAACTGGGCCTCCGTGTTTAGTAACACTATTGGCTTAAAGCTATTGCAACTGGGTTTCTTAGCAGAACCAGACGTTCCTGAGGGGGTACTAACAAGAGCTAAGTCAGATTTCTTTGTGTTCTAGTTAATTAAAGAACAGTTTTTAAGAACTTCAAGTCAGTTATGGTCCCTTGAATAACCCATGTTCCTAGGAAATATTTTACATACCCTTTGAATTGATACAAATGAAACTCAAGAGAAGGGCATCTTAGACTGTTTCCAACTTGTATTGTTAGAACAACTCTTACAGTTTGAGTTTTTCTGGGGTAAGAGTCTATGTTAGTATGTTTAGTGCCTTCTCATACCTTTGGGAACCCAGGAATACTACCATGCTGGTATTGAACCTGTCCTTAGATTCTTGGCCAGAGGTGCCATTTAATTTGATGTTTTGATAAACACTGTCTGCGCCAACTTCTAAGACTGATTTCTCTGAGCAAACAAGAGTCTCAACAAGGAGGAGGAAAGGGAGTTCCAGTACAGTTGTTGGAGATTGCAAATAATTTCTAATACTATCTGACTCCTCTCAGGAGTGCCTTTTTGGTTCATGATTAGTTGAATTTCCATGATAAATCTTTAAATGTTTGTGTTTTTTAAGAGTCAATTCTAACTTAGATGATTTGACACCTTGGGAAATGTATAAAATACTCTGATATATTCATAATAAACAGAGTTTCTGAAGTGGAAAATGAGTCTTTTTTCCCTCCCATCACTCATCGGGGAGTTTGGGCTCATCAGGGGGTATGGTATGTTCAGTAGATGTCTGGGCGTCCCTGGAGCTAAATGAATGCCCTGCCCATTTCTTTCCTAAATATTTTCAGGAATATTGAAGGGATTTTTTGTTTTTGTTTTTTCTTTTTTTTTTGCTTTGCCTTGGCCCCTTCCTGCTTCCTCTCTACCTCTTCCTTAGTTTGAGTCTTCAAATATAACTGTTTGAAGACTTACGTTGTGTCATCAAACATAATGTAACACTCCTTAACACCACAAGGAAATATACATGGTCTTATGCTTCCTTTGTGCTGGGCATAGATCTAGACAGACTCAGTGTCATGTGCATAAAGGGTTTAATAAATACTGATGGAATGAATGAATGGCTTATGACAGTGAAGATTGTGTAGCTCAGTAGTAATGCACAGAGATCCTGGTTCATATCTTTTGTTTGTGGAATAAAAGCAAACACTCCTTTAGAAAGATGAGGATATCATGAACACCTAAGGGTCTAAAGAAAGGAATTCCTTGCACCCAGATTGTCAAGTGTGTTTATAATGTCCCTCTTCATGTCTGACAATGAGGAGGAGTCTGTTTAAGGATATGTGTCTCAAATCAAGAACCTGAGCTGCTTCTTGGCCTAGACAGTGGGAAAAAATGAATGAGAGAAGATTCATAATGTATTGTTTTCACCCGTGGGAGTTCCCCTTTTGCCCAGAGTTCCTAGAGGCTGTTGCAGCCCTTTGTATTGTTTTCTTGGTACATCTTGCCATTTACCTTGTTTGGCCAGGAAGCTTGTTATTGTAACAATGCATGGCCAAGTATTCTAAAGGTCTGTGGTTTGGTTTGGCGAAATAGTGTCCTGGTAAATGCTGGGCTCATCACTGCTGGATCTCACTTCTTGCAGATCAGAACTCTGGCTTCATTGGGGCTTCTCACAGGGTCCTCTCTGCTTCCAGGTAGGACTGAATCTTTGCAGAGTGTACAGTGTCCACCTCGGTAGGAATCCAAGAAGGCTTGTCATGGCAGAACAGGTTTCAAATCAGGCCGACCTGTGCTTGAACGGCGGACGTTCTGTTCACCAGCCTTAACGTCCCTGGGGATGTTACTTAACCTCTGAACCTCATCAGTAAATCCAAGAATGGTATTACCCTCTTCTAAAAGTAACAATGCCTCAAGGAAAAGTACCAATAAATGATAGCCTCTAGTTTACTGATACTGCACTTTCCCTTTCCTTCTGTTTTTTTTCTTACCCCTAGTTCCAGGAGCCCTCAAATCTGCTGTTACTGAAAGCGACTCACAGCAGAGTTGTGAGGGCAGGGGCTGAGAAACAGCAGACTTTGTTGTGGAGGTTTGGTGTCCAGTTCACCCTTGGCCTCTGCTAAATCCAAGCTAAAGGGGCTGAGTTCACTCACCTTGGCAGCCACAACTCAACAATATGCTGTAGTTTTCCATGTGTGTCAGTAATGAGAGTGATTGCAAGGTAGAATGGATTCCTACCCTACCATTAGACTTGGGGTGAACGCCACCAGCCTCCAGCAATGAATTCCATGCCATCAGTCAGGATGCTCAGCCCTGAATCCAGCCACTGCAAGTCTTGAATTGGAATGAACTCAATCAGCAACCACGCCCAGGTATCTTTGGCTAGACAAGACAATAAAATCATTTTGAATTTGCTTATAAGAACAAAGCAAAGAGCTTCCTCATAGCCTTTCTAAATGTGAGGATTGTACAATATTTACTAAATCTCATGCCTTTGGAGAGGGATGGTGCTCATGTTGCTTTTGCGTACATCATTTCTGTGCTTAGCTGGGTGCTCTAAGACCAGCACCCAACTCAGTGTCATCTCTCACCATCTTTCCTCATCTCCAGGTGGGACTTTCCTCCTCTTCCTCCTTGTGCTCCCACAGAACACTTGTCTCAAAGCACACACACATTGTGTAGACACGAACTGTGTGTGTGTTGGCCATCCCCCCTAAGTGTAGAGCTGGGTGAAGGCAAGGATCTTCTATAGTCATCTTGGTGCACTTACTTTTTACCCCACCACCTAGCACGGAATGGCGCTCCATCCACTTTACTGTGGCGGACCTCACCTTGCTGGTGCATCAGAGGACCCTTTTCCTCATGGAACTCCAGTGAGAATTCAGACCAGGGTTCTCGCACACCGAGTACAAGGTGTGAGGTCTTTCTACATACAGTGTTCTGTGCTCAGGTCGCCACATGTAGAGAACCGTTTTCTCCAGCCCCACAAGGCAGCATCAACTACAAAACTCCGATAGCGGATGAGCTTTGATTTTATGTTGGTTGCATTTTTCTTGCTGCTTCTTCAAAACACATGTACCTCTTGCCTTTGAGACATAATCTTTGGTCTCCCCCATCCCTCCAGATCAGATGAGCAGATTGATGTAGCTTAGAACACAAGCTGCCTCACCCACATGGTCCTTCTGAAAGCAGCTTTGAAGAGAAACCGGTGTCCTGGGAACACCTTAGGGAGCCGCTATCGTGACTTTGTCTGTGGGCTCATCTTAGAGCAGCTGCAGGCTCATTCATTTGGAGATCGCCTAATTGTTTGTACACCCACATTTCTTTCCAGGGATAGGCTGAGACTGAGCTGGTTCTGAAGCGCAGGAAGATAGGCTCTGCATGTGTATTTTTAAAATAGGTCACTTTTCTATGATGTTTTCCAAAATCTTAATGCTAGTATTAGAAAACTGTATTTCTCCTAGCTTCTAAAGTTGTAAAATTATTTTTGAAAAAACTTGCCTTTCTAGTGTTTGCAAATGGGAATGCATGTCCCACTGTCTGTTTAAAATGTGTGTGCGTGTGTGTTTAGACAGAGAATGTAAATTTAATCCTAGTAAGTGCTTATTCTAAAGATTTTCTTCTCTTTGGGGTAAATATGTATTTCTCAGTATGGAACGAATGCATTCCAAAAAAGTAGAGTAAATGGCCTCTTATTCAAATTACATTTTTTTAAATAATGGTGAAAGCTTTATTATCAATCCCTTCATTTTTTTCTCCACCTACAGATTTGGAGGGTAGAAAAAGAAACATTTGGGGGCGAGTTTTTGAGTCAAAACAAATCAGGAATTGGCAAAACTGCAGTTTCCTGACTATTTACTGACCTGATTGGTATCATTTTCTGAGCTTGGGTGAGCTGTGTTCACTCATTTTTATTTTTCTTCTGCAGACGGAGGTTAGTAGGTAATGTGGAAACCATCTACCATAAGTAAATTGCTGCGAGATAACAAACTGAATCAGAATTTGTGTTGCATTTGCCTGTTTTTTCCCCTCCCTACTCTTACACCCAGCTCTGCCTGGAATGTCCAGTACTGTGCGTGTTTAGGACATGTAACATTCTAACTTACAAAGCTCCATGTGGCCTTCGGCCGTTCATGCATTTTGCAAAGGTGGCAGGAAGGAGTTAGCATTCAACTTCGTAGATGTATAATTTAACAATAGCTACCTTAAAAAGATGTCATTTAAATCATACTTTAAAATGTGAGGACACCATGATTCTGTTAAACAGAATGCATTTCTGAGCCACTACTAACTAATTCGACATTTCCATGGCTTTAAAGTCCCTTACCTCTCCTTTTCATCAATTTGCAAGATTGCTGGAGAAAAGAGGGAATGTTCAGAACATCCCCAAAATAGCTTTGTCTGGGGCAGTGTGCCTGGGATGCCACAGAGGCCCTTCCTCCGAAGAACTGGCTCACCACCCTTCCTTGTGAGAAGAAGATCAAAGTGGCATCTCCAGCGTGGGACTCTGGAGGCCCTGAGCGTGTCCCTGGCTAATTTGAAGCTTTGGTTGTGAAAGAGGCCAGACACCTTCACTCTCGGTCCTTCTACATGCGGTGTGGAGTCACAGGGAGACCATAGAGGGTTGTGGAAAGAGCACATGCTTTGAAGTCAAGACACATTAGGGAGCCCATTCCTGGCTTTACCTGCTGGACAAATGACTTGACTTTTCAGCTATAAAATGGTATCACAACAACAATAACCACTTAGGAAGCACTTCCTGTGTACCAGCCCAATGCTCAATAATCTTACAAATCACACTAGGAGGCAGGCTCCTGCATGCAAAGAAGAGAGAACTTAAAGCTTAAAAATGCCAAGGAACCAAACAAGATGATACTCTTGGAAAATGTTGGATGTGGGATTGAAACCGAGGTGTACTTTAGACCCAAAACTCAGGTTATTAACTGTACAGATTATTTCAAGTGTCCATTGAGACAATAGAGGAACTGTGCCTAGCATGGATTCTGGCACATACTAGGCTTGCAGTACAGATGAACTTGCCTGGGAGCTAACATTCCTTGGGGAAAGCAGCTGGGCCGTTAGGTTTTGTCCCTTAGCTAAAGATCACCACACCCCTTACCTGACAGCCAGCACTTTTGAAATCACCTCCAGTCAGGTAGGTGATGTGCATGCTCTGTGCTCTGCTGAGTATGGCTTGATAATCTTGTTTATATATTGGTGGCAGCAACGGGCTGGAAGGGGTTGTCAACAGGCTGTAGAAAAAGCCACACCCAGTTAGTTTTGTCCAGTATAGAGAGAACAACTAGTTTAGGTAGAATTACTCAGTTTTTAACTAGCTAGTGCTTTGGCATCATAGACACACAGCCTTAGCCTGATTTCTTTTCCATAGCAGGGGAGTTTTGTGTACCATGGCTGATGTCTGGGGCACTTAGAGCAGGGAGGATGCGGAACCCTGTCCTCAAAGATGGTGGTGGGGGCCGGGGGTCGGACCAGTTGGGGGAAGAAGTTGAGCACAGAAGTTCACCATTGTCCCTTGGGGATAAAGCCTATGAAAATGAGCCCTTCCTGTAAAGGGCAATGAATTTAAAAGGCACCTCTTCTGTGTGTCCACTGTTCTTTCTCTAAATGTGATTAAGAAGGCTTCGAGGAAGGAATCCTGTGCTGCAGCCTAGATAAGAACCTGCTCTCCATCCACTGCCCCAAGTCCCTGTAGCCTCATTTAATTTTAATATTTTTCTTTTGGATTCCACTCTGCTGCGGTGTGAGGAGCAGCAGGTGGGAGGACGGACAGAAGGGTTCCTGGGGAAGCAGAAACCCTCACAGAAACCCGTTTAAATCTGGATGATGGCTTGGTAATGTAAGCAGAGAGAGTCGGCAGAGGAGTGAGAACCGTAGGATTAATGGCCTTGAGTCTAATTCCCTGATACCTTTTAAAAGGCCAGCTAACCAGCTGGCTCTCTCTTTTTGTTCCACACGCACTCCCTCCCACATCCTGGGTGTTTTTCGCTTTGTATTTTCTCTTTTGGCCATTTTTTATCTCCTTCTCTGAATCTGAACTTTAGCACCAAAATGTATGTACAAGAGAGTTGTATGTATATTTACACTAAAGTTGCTTAGAAATTAATATACTAACAAGAAGACTTTATAATAAAATGTGGGAGATGATTTATTTGCATTATAAAGTTATCTGGGTTTTGAGGTGCAAGTTTTTAAAAAATATAAGTGTATTAATTGTGTGTGTACATACATGCACATACATTCATGCACATGTACATGCGATTTTTCAGGTTTAAACCCTTGAAGTGTGTATTTTCTGTTAACTAGAAATAAAACCCAACAAATGATATCAATGCTTATAATGTTGCAGATACAGTGTAAATGCATAACTCTCTTTACACTTTAAAGTCTGTTTTATTCAAGTGCTCAATTATATATCTTTCAGAAGCCCATGTGCCCTTTAAGACAGGGAGGCCAGTAGAGAAGTAAATATCTGTGTTTGGGGATGTGCGTGTGGGCTCCTAAAGGTATGAGTGCACAGGTTACCAGCCTTACTCAGATGCGAAAGGAGGCCCCGCAGCAGGAAGCAAAAGGAGTGCGACTTACCCCAGCTTACAAGAACCTGATTGTGTTTTCAGCACGGAACCTTTGAAGTGGGGTCAGCAGGAAAGGAAGAAAAAAAGCAAAGCAGCCAGATATGGAAGAATAAGAACATTTCTTGTTGCCTAGGTATCCTGGTAGACTTGGAAATACCAGTCCTGATTAGTTTGGGGCGTAAACATTCTCATTATTTTCTGTGCTTTGCATTCTCATTGGAAGGTAGTGAATGACACTGGCATGGTCACTTAACATGTAGGCCTGGGTGGCCTTAGCGCCTCCCTTCAGTGTTGCATGAAGTTGTTCACCATTTGATTTCCGGGTTCGTGAAGTGACGCATGGCTCTGGCCGTGAGTGGACCCTGCGGGGCCTGCTGTGTTTCATAATATGACTGCGTTTGCCGGATCTGCTGGGTTGTCTTTGTTCTTTTGGCTCCAGCCTGCTGCCTGGCCGGTGCAGGGACTCAGTAAGTGATAGCAGTTGCTACAATATTTGTTCACCAAAGTGGGGGAGCCTTTTTATAGCTCATGTCGTCGGGGCTGGTTTATGATCAGAGACAACATCTGATATTTCTGGGTTGTAGAGTGCTGTCCCCAGGTCACAGATAAGCCCCACGTATTATCTGTGAAGGCTGAGCCCAAGTGAGCAAGGATGTTATCAAATTACGCCCCGTAACTTCACAGCCTCCCGTGGTTTACAACCGTTTCGATCATGTCCCCACTGACAGTGGATTAGTTCCCCCATCCAGAGGGTTTGCCAGTTTGATACAACAAGTCCAGGGAGCTCACAGACATTGCAGTCACCCGTTGGTGCTTAATCCAATCAGCCTGTTTATATTCAGTGAAATGCTCGTATCTACACACGTCCTTGTTAATTTTTAGCTCCTTTTCCTTTCACTTCCTGTCCTTTCCCTGTGGGGCCCTCTCACCTCCCCAGACGTGGTGCTGGGATTAAACCGGACATTGTGGTAAAGAAGGCAGCGTCATTTGGAGCCTGTTTCTTACAACACATTTAATTTGTCACGGTCAGGATCAGCTGAGGTCTCTCTAACTACAAGTGACAGAGGTGGCGGTCTTGGGAAGAGACACACACACTGTTCTTGTTGGGAAGGATGAGGCATAACTAATTCACAGTCACCTTAAATTGATTCCCAATGGGGACCTATTTCTCCTGTGTTCCTGAAAAGGGAATGAAAGATGGGGTGAAGGGAGCCAGCGATATTAGGAATATTGAGTACAAATAGTTGCTTTCTCCCTGGACCGATTCTGTTCGTTTCAATAGCATTCAGGAACCTCGTGCTGCAACCCATCGCCTGCCTCAACTTATCCCTTGTACAGAACTCCAGCAGGACCACCATGGTGAGAAATAATTCAGGGGGTGTTTGCTCCACTGGTCACTGCCTGGTCTCAGCAAACGTGAACCAGAAATGTAGCAAGGTGGCGAGTGTTTCACCGCCTCGGAGCATGGTTAGTTTCATGCCAGGGAGAGAGCATAAGGCACCAGGGATTAGTGACAGGCTCAGATGTTGGGCACCGCTAGGGGTTTATCAGCTTGCTTGAGTGCAAATACCTTGAATTTATGTTGCCATACCCCACAGAGGTCAGCCCGATGCTTCTTGCCTCACTGCTCAAATTCCATTTTCACCCAGCAGTCCTCAGAGGATCCCAAAGACTTTTCATTCCTTCGTGCCGTTCTCCCTGTCAGCTCTCCGTATGGCCTTGGCATGGGGCAGGTCGAGCTGACCTTGTGGTGCTAACAGCGCGGCTTTGGCTGTTCTCTGACACCTTTGCTTCTGTCCGAGTGGCTCTCCTGTGCCTCATCTCTTGATGGATGAGAAAATGCTAATGTTTTTTCCTTTCATTTCATTATACATGCATACATGTGTGTGTGTGTGTGTGTGTATAGTTTTATATATATAACTAAATACATATATATTTAGTTATTTATTTAGCAGAAAGTTTAATTAGATAAAAAATGGCATATCATAGCAATTTCTGTGCTGAAAGAAATGACCAGGGTGAGGGAAGAGGAAAGTTTTCTCTACCCTCCAGGTGCTTTCAGCTGGGCAAATAGTCAAACAGACATGAGACAGATTAGCAAGAGAAATTACCAACTCAATTACATACACATGTATGGGAACTCCATACGTGAGCATGTCTGGGACAGAAAGTTAAAATGAGGTACATACGGCATTCTGAGCTAAGGATGAGGTAACACACTTTGGGGCTTCTGGAGGAAGGAAGGTCATTCCCAGGCTGATGAGAAGAGCAGGTGTTTGCCCTGCCCTGTGGATCAAAAAGGTTATCTCTGGTAATCTCTAATTTACAGGCAAGGCCCTCCATTCAAATTCTCCAGGTGGTTGATGAGGGGAGGGATGTTTCCCTTGAGCCCACAGGGTCTTGGTTGCCTTTAGCTACAAACAATCCACATGCCCCAGAGGCGCATCTTGGGGTGATTTGCTGTGAACCCCTACACCGGCTCAAGAAAAGAGGAAAGAAGAGTATGCCATCCATCTGTCAGTCCATTCTCAATTTCCCACACTATGCCATTGTACAAACATAGACACACGTATACGTATGCCTGTGTGTATAAATGTGGGAATAGTGTGTCAGAACTTTTTCCGAAATGTTCAGAAGTGAAACAATGAACCCAATTTTAAACATGGGCGATTATAGTATATTTTGGAATAACATAGCCATAACCGAGCTCTTGATTTCTCCCTGTTCACCTTCCCAAATGTGCTATTTCTATAAGGTTCACATCTCAGTGTAAAGCAAGCCTTTCTCTCCGAATTCCTCAGGCCAAAGCCTTGGTGCTGTCTTCGATTCCTTTCTTTCTCTCATAAACCATGTCCACCTCACTGGAACATCTTGTTTGTTGTAGCTGTAAGATACATCCAAAATTCAACCACTTCTTAAGCATGGCTTTTTCCCACGTCCAGGCCACGGTCACCTCCTGCCTGACCTTTCCAATAGCCTCTGCCTTAGTCTGTTCAGGCTGCTCTAGCAAAATAGCACAGATTAGGTGGCTTTTTAACAACAAACAGTTATTTCTTACAGTTCCAAAGGCTGGCAGTCTGCACTCAGGGGTCAGCGTGGCTCGGTAAGGGCCCTTATCACAGACTTCTCACTGTGTCTTCATGTGACCAAAGGGGCTGGGGAGCTCTCTTGGGTGTCTTTTATAAGGGCATTATGTCCATCCACAAGGACTCCACCCTCTGATCTAATTGCTTCCCAAAGACCCCACCTCTTCATGTCACACTGGGCATTGGGATTTCGATAAGAATTTTGAGGGGACACATTCCGACCATAGCAGCTTGCTAACCGTCTTCCGGGATTCCACTTGGCACCATTGCCCCACTACAAATTCTTATCTGCACAGCAGCCGCCAGGACCGTTTTAATGATAAGTCACTTCTTACCCCTCCTCAGCTCACAATCCTGAAAGGCTTCCCATTGGACTCACAGTAGCATCCATGTCTCTTCCTGTGACCTACAGGTGGTAGAGTTTGATGTCATCTTCTGCCAACCCTCTTCCTCACTAGCCTCCCAGTTGACATGAATTCTTCAAACAGTGACAGTACTAGTATTTCCTTATAAGACGTAAGCTGGTGGCCAGAATCCTCACATCAAAAGTATCCTTGTGAGGTCATTTATGTTGGGCATTTACCTAGGCAGTGCATTTGAGACCCTGCTGGCCAGACCTGAGGCCCCACGTAGCAGCAGGCTAGGTATTCGGGGATGGGGGGAGGCTGGAGTCTTCCTCTGGATGTCACAAGCTCAGGAGACGGTTAAAACTGGGAGCAGAAGCTACTGCCAGGGCTACTTCAGTGCCTCCCTCCTACTTAGCACTGTGCTTGCAGCCTGATCCTTAGGAGTGGGGAAGCCCTTATTTCTATGTCATAACCAACTAAAAGCAAAATAAACGCTGGCATTGGGCCCGCCCCTACATACAACACTGCCTGGTGACTTCTTTGACTTCGTGTGAGAAGAAGCATATTGTCTTCCTGCCTGGGAGCTGTTTTTATTGTTGTTTTTTCCTCAAGGGCATTTCCAACAAAGCTGTATAGCTTTGAGATTTGTAAACTGCCACCTTATTATCCTATTAGTCAATTACAGCTACTGAAGAGCAGGGTAAGTGACAGTATGGCAGATTACAGCAATTTATTCGCCGTTCTCATAGTCTTGTTGAGCATATCATTCGGCTGTTTAAATTTAATGATAGGACTTTTACATGTGTTTTAGAAGCAGTGAAAGTTGTAATCAAAATGTTTAGGAAAACCCCTACTGACCCCGCCTAAGCGCTGCCTCCTTCAGCGTTGGCTGCAATGCCACGTGGTAATCGTCATTAGCAAAGCTGACTCTGATTAGGAGAGGCACTGACTTTGAAAAGGAAGTGTGGGGCTTCGTGGTGTGCTCGGGAAAAATGGAGCTGATTGAAATTTTTTACTTCGGTTGGCACTTATTAGGCAAGTGAGTTGCATTCAGATAAATGCCCTGAAACTCAGTCCCCCTGAGAAAGTGGCTAGAATCTGTGGGGGACAGAAGGGGCTGCAGGTGGGAGGTCAGCATGGGCGTGCACCGTGGCATTGGGAGTGGTGTGGGTAAGAGAGGAAAAAGATAACGCCTGCCCCCTGTTGTGTCTGGTGTGCTCTTCTCAGCTAAGGGGGATCGTTCTTGTAGGGGCTGCAGTGAAAAGAAATAATGACAAGGAAATCTCTAAAAAGAAAAGAAGTTGAGGGCTTAGAATTTTTGGATCTTAGGCGGCAGGATGCAATATTGGAGAGTCTGTTACCTTGAAGGTGTTCACACCTTCAGTTTCACTGATGTACGTGAGAAACTTGCTATGAACTGGATAATCGAGAGACTCAAACCTGGGAGTACCCCGTGTGGTCTAAGCTTCACTAATCGGCACAGACTCTCGCTTCATTTCTGGTGAGCTCTCAGGTTGTGCCCTCTCGATTGCGATGTCAACAGTGCTCACCTCCCAGCAGGTGAAGTGCAAGCGTGGGACACCCATGACCTTAGGCAATGTGAGACCACGGTTTCTCAACATTGCTGTTGTCTGCATTTTGGGTCAGGTCATTCTTTGTTGTGGGGGCTGTCTTGGGCATTGGAGGATGTTTCCCGCCATCCCTGGCTTCTACCTGATAGATGCCAGTAGCACCTACCTGTCCCCCAGTTGTGACAATCAGAAGTGGCTCTAGGCATTGCCACACATCCCATGGGAGGCAAAACCACCTCCATTTGAGGACCGCTACTCCTGATGGTTCAAACCACATTATCACTGCAAATAACTCAGACTTTAGGTGTATATTTAACAGATATTTAGTGAATCTCCACTGTATGTAAATCAGCACAGAAGATACTAAAATAAGATTCCATTCTTAATTGTTTTGTGACTGTTTGTAGTACCTCTTGGTGTAAAAGATGCATCCCAAATTTTGTAGTAAACTGGGGTCATTTTTTCATACACTTTTCAATCAGATAATTTTGAAAGTTATTTCAAGTTGTTTCATAAAGGAAATCACTATTTTGTTCCTATAAAAATTGTACATTTTGTGCCAGAGCCTAGCTTTACAGTTCTTGGAGTGGGCAGAGTAATTAAGTAGAATGGTCATTATGTGCTATAAAGCAGAACAATGGGGTGTCTGAACTTTCCCGTGTAGTTGCTCCTAATGATGATTTCATAGCTCTGGCCCATTGTGTTCCTTCTATAATAGAGGACCATGGAATGCAAGGTAATTTTCACAGACCTTTCTTTTCTGAGGATGAAAGAGGACATCTCATGTGTCACCGATACCAGAACAGGTCTGTGCAGCACCTGGCCTGTGCACAGCCATGGAGTTTGGGACTGGAAGCGATTGCTGACTTGTAGGAAGTTGCACATCCTTGTGGAGATAAAGTACTTCTCCTTCGACGTTCATCAAAGACTGACTGGGCTCTCCTGAACCAGGCTTTGTAGAAGCCCCTGGAGATGTGAAATCACATGAGAAACAACCCCAGCTTTTATGGAAATTAAGGATCTAGTGGTTATAGATTAAAAAAATGCAAATACCAGTGCAAGCTATAGAACAGAGTCCCTGAGCTAAATCTATTGTACACGTGTTTTGTCTAGCCCACACCATATATTCTTAAAACCTGAATTAGCGGCAGTATTAGTAAGGGTGATAAATAGCTGTGAGGGACCGAAAATTCAAGGAAACAGTGGCTCACATGAGATGGATGTTTGTTTCTCAATGATCTAAATATAGGCGACTGGCAAGGAGGGTCCATGATTGCCAGGGACTGGTGTTCCCACTTTGTTGTTCCACCTTATTTGTTAAACACATGCCCTCCCCCCCCCCACCCCCCTTTGGGATCTGATGTGGCTGCCTCGGCCCTGGCTGTCACAGCTGCATTCCAGCTCTTGGAAAGGAAGGAAAGGGATGGAGAAGTACCCTTTCCTTAGAGGACATTTCCTGGAGATGACACCTTCTCCCTCTTTGGGGACTACAGGAGCTCCTGGCTAGACATCATTTTGGCTGGGAATGTGTTTGGATTGACTGCGTGAATATCATCAGTTTGGGTTTTTGCCTCAGTGAAAAAGATGATTTCATTAATAGTAAAAAGAGTGTGTGCTTGGGCAGGCTAAGATTTGAATACAGCCCGCATTGCTTTCTAGTTAAGAGAGCAGGAGATAAGTGCTAATTGACAACAGATGTTACCAGAATTTATACAAAGGGTGATATCAGTTTTGACAGTCAAGGAAGGCAAGGGGAAGGTTGTGGAATGTGCACGGGACTTGATGGAAAGATAGAGCTAGGATAAGCAGAAACATACAGAACCCCAAAACAGTGCACTGTAAAGACCCCAGCTTTGGCTTCCTTAGAAGCCATAGTCAAGGGCATTAAACTAAGACCTTAGAATAAAGAATGGTCAGGTACCTGGAGGTCCAATAAACATTCACAGTTTTCTCTTGACCATTTATAAGACCTTTAACTAACCCATATTGCCCGTTCTGGGATGGAGACCTGTATGACTATATGTGCTGATGGCCTTCAGGATTTTGCAGAATGAGAAATACCGTATTACCTTATTCAGCCGATTTCCCAAGCTGTTAAATAACCAGTTTCGGAGGTCTGAGACTCACGCTGTCTTCATCCACAAGAATCATGAATCTGTATGAATGTAATTGTTATTTAATCAATTATTATATCTTTTTATTATCATCATAATCTTGAGACAGTTCATTACAGCATAAAATTATAACCTCTGTGAAAAAGACTTGGCATGTATTTCTACAAATTTTATATGTTTGTATAGGTACCATGAGTGCGCAGTAGTTTTGCTTTTAATGTGTTTTTAAAAAATAAGTGTTCTGAGAAGTGGTATTATATTTAAATAGGATAGCTTTGTTTCCAATTTTTGGACAATAATCCTCCAAATTGTACATATTTGATCAAAAAGAGAAGTCAGACAGGAAATGAGAAAGAGAGAAACTATTGAGTGAAGAGAATAAGAAAGGAGTTGGATACGTTCCTGAAAACGTGCTTTGCTTGGTGGTACGTCCTTACAGTATATTTTGAAAGCTTGACTATGGCATGGTCTTTCTTCGTAAAGGCAGGATAAAGAAGTTTCTTGGAGCCGTATCAGTATCATTCTGAATTAACCGATGGGTGGATCTGAAGTATTATTAGCCAATAGATGTCTTAGAAAAATTAGGGAGTGGCCTGGAAAATAAACACAGCAGTATTAGTTCTACGTTACAAAGGTGACCACTTTCATGAAAAGAAACATTTCTTGGTTGAATGGTTATGCAAAGATTGTGTTATCAGTGGCATGCTTCCATGATTTATTTTATTTCTATTTTATAGATGTGTAGTGCGTCACAGAGATTAAACGTGCCTAACATCACAAGCTAGTAAATTGCAGAACACTGGCAATCAAACTTCAGATCCTTTGTTGTTGTTTTTTTAATCTTAAGATTTTAACCTCTCTCCTACATTGCATGCCATATCGTGTATGGGGTTTCTAACTAGGAAGACTGAAGCCCATGAATAACTTTTCCCATTTAAGTGAGGTAAGAGGGTAGGCAGACCCGACACGAGTGAGACGAACAGAGTTGGCTTGGTTACTTGAGCGTAACGAGAAAGTGGGCCAGAATGAGAAAATGGAGCACAAAGCAGAGACCTCGAAGGGTCTGCAGGGTCTTGCTCAATGGCTGGGTAAATACCTGGTTTCTGTCTCCAAGATGTAGAGAATTGGACATTTCCTGTGCTCAGTGAATTTGCAGGGGACTCAGCCATGTATGTCGTGGTGTTTGCAATTCAATTTAGTAAATGTTTACTGATGTCAGTAGTCTAGCTACTTTGTCTTTAAGGGTAGGAATGTTCACACTCATTTTTGTATTGAGGACACAAAGGGTAGCTACCAAATATTTGTGGAATCAAATGGACTGACAAGCCACTTGGTAGTATTTCTATTCGGGCTCCCACTGAGATGGAAAGACACGAACGCTGAAATCCTAGTGGCTAGCCTTCGCCCAGAGCCTGAATTCCGGGCAGTAACTCTACTACCCAAGGGTATTTAATTGCTGAAACATCAAAAGAATTGTATTCTGAGGGCAACTCACAAGTTACAATTTTACATGTAATGTAGTTGCCATTTTTATCGTATGTGTCTGGCATTTAACAAATGTGTACCATCTCATTCATGGTTCATAACAGCCTGTTGAGGTGTGTATTGCTAGATCCATCCTACAAACGTGAAAGATGAGACTCAGAGAGAGGTCACGTGGTTGAAATTGTTCACAGCCACACAGCTTTTACTGGGCCTTCGAAACCTGGTCCCATAGACTCAGATTTCCAAGTCCACTCCACCATTCTCCACCGTCACCTACCAGTCAGCACTAGGCTAAGGACCAAGGGGCCAATGTCCACTGGACAAGACCATGAAAATTCTGGATTTCAGGGCAGTTGTGGAGTTGGGAATGCTCTGAGTATACACACCTAGATTAAAGTATGAGGCAGGTAAAAACTGAGTATTTTTCATAATGTAGCCACTGAAGAGGAGCCCTGAACTTCCTGAGTGTGTGAGTGGCTATCCGACTCCAGGGCCAGGACAGGAAGGAAAGTCTGGACGGAACAAGGTGGTGGGTGAGAATCTTGTCAAGAACTCCAGCACTACATTTTGAGCCAAGGAATCCATTGTTTCCCTCTTCCTGGTATGTCATCCTTTTGAACCTGTAGGAGGGGCTGACACGTGTCTTCATAACTGCATCTCAGAGCTGAGACTCTAGATTTTTTCTGCTCTGTTCCATTGCATTTTCGGGGGGTGGTAAATCTATTTTAGTGTTTCTCCTCTACCGACGATACTAATGTCAATATTGGCTAGAACAACCTTAGCTTTTAGATATTAAGAAACATTGAGTTGATACAATGATTTGATTTTGCTGTTTAATTTACATGGAAATCTCTAGGCAAGTTCGCACCTTTTGATACTTGTTTAAAATGTTTACTTCTACAGGTACACACGGCACTGGGTAGGGATGCACTCAAGATGTGTGTTGATTGATTTGGTGTGTTTCCCAGCAGCGAAGGCTGTCCGTATTGAAATGAGTTAGAAGGGGGTCATCAGATCAGCTAACTCTTCAGCCTGAAGAGTATATTGATGTGTGCGCTGTGCCTTAACACCATTTCCTATACTTTGATAAGTGAATAGTAGCTGGATGTTTTCAAAATACACTATTTGTAGCTGTGTTTTTAGACTCATCTCTCATGTAGCACTCAGGGGGGGAAAATCTCAGCCTACCCTTTATTAACTGGGAAGCCACTTTTGTGTTGCATTTTGATCCATTTAAGCTAAAGCTGATTAGCCCTTTTTGAAAAGTGAATCTAAACCCTTGTGCTAATCAAGGGAAATTGAGCCATGTTGTTACTAGGGAAAGCTAGAGAGAAGAATGGTGTAATGGCAAGTTTTATTAATCATGCAGCATATAGTGTGTTCACGCCCACCCCCTTTCCCAACAAGCCCCTCTCCTAAGTACTTGTTTAATAAAGCAACCCAGCAGGTGAATATTTAGGTGTTAGTGGGACTCGGGTAATTTCATTGGAGTGCAACAGAGAGAACAGAAAAGAACTTGGGGCTGTGGGGGCTACCTCCACCATGCTGTTAAGGAAAGTATGCAGACTTATACATTCATGACACATTGTCATTGGAGGCATGATGTGTTTGATGAGAATTTGGTATGTGTGTTTACTGTAATTAGTGGCTGTTCATCCTTGAGTGTGTTCTAAAATGCAGACTTTATTATTATTCAGGTATGGTGAGGCTGACCAATCAGGTGATGATTGCTATTGAAAAGATAGATTGTTACTGACAATTCCCAGGGGGCAGGGCAAGCCATATTGCTGAGGGCCCCCCAGTGAAGCACTGAGCTTGGTCACAAGGCACAGGGAGTAAGGGGAAAGTCTGGACAAGAGCCTTTATTGTGGTTTCTGTGGGAAGGAAGGATGAGGCAGGTTTGGGATTGGCTAATTTGAGTCATTTCAGCAGGCTCTGGAGCATAGGGGCTGTCTCTAGTTGTCTGGTACCTAGCACTGGGGTGATTAGGGCAGGGATACAGAAGTCCCCTTATCCACGGGTTTCAGTTACCATCAGCGGTCTGAAAATAGGAAATGAGAAATCCAAAAATAAACAATTTGTGTGTTTTCAATCGTGCACCGTTCTGAGTAGTAAGGTGAAATCTCGTGCTGTTCCACCCCATCCAACCCAGGACGGGATCCATCCCCTGGTCCAGCATATGCCTGCCTTGCCCCTTAGTCACTTAGTAGCCTCCTCAGTTATCAGCTCGACTGTCACAGGATCTCAGTGCTTGTGTTCAAGTCACCTGTATTTTACTTAATAGAGGCCCCAAAGCACAAGAGTAGTGATGCCGGCAACTCGGATATGCCAACTACAGGCTGAAAAGTGCTTTCTTTAAGTGGAAAGGTGTGTATGCATAGTTCAATACATGGTACATATAGGGTCCAGTACTATTTGTGGTTTCACGCATCCACTGGGGGTCTTGGAATGTACTCCCTGTGGATAATGGGGGGACCACTGTAGCGGCATGGGGCCTAAGAGCCCAACAGAGGGTGGTTGGGAGGTGAGCTCTGGACTGGTTGGTTTGATATCTCTGGGAACTAGTCAGCTCTAAGGGCAGCACCCATCCCTTCAGTATCAGCCAGGCGCCTGATGTCGAAAGCACCAGAGTAAAAGGACATGCTTAATCCGGTCGTGTGAGGCTGACTGCCCATGTCCATTTGGCTTTGATGATCACGTTGAGAAAAAACACTCATCTGCCTCTGCCACCTCCAAGTTGGTGCTGATGCCAGCAGCAGGGGACACGGACATAGACTTGACTGGTGGCTGATTTCACTGTTTACCAAGCAGTGATACCAAGGAGAATCCCTTTCCCCATTTATTTTTCTTTGGGGGCTCTTGGGAATCTGAGGGTCTTTTTTGTCTTCCTTCTGTCTAGTATTGAGTGACTGATGCTAAGGAAAGGGGTGGAAAAGGGAGAGGGAGCTGGGATGATATTTAGTTTTATTCTTTTCATGCTTAAGCAGATTTAAGGAATTTTCAGAGCAGAATCTTATTTCAAGTGTATGGCCATTTTTCAATTAGAGTCACTTATTAACCTCTCCTTCCACAAGTAGAAGCTCTTGAGTCTCTTTGAAGACACAGGAAAAAAGATTTCCTTCCCCTTCCCTCCAATCCTCTGCATATTCCCACTGCTCCTCGTAAGCTGGTTGAGAGGGCGAAAGCTCATAGCCGTGAAGATGGGAAGCAGATTTGCCCCTTGGTGGCATGAAAACTTCGATGTCTCCTTGCAGAGAAACTACCCGGTGTAATTCAAAAGTTTAAATGTACATTCAAGTCTGAGGGCTGCGTACCTGCTCATGCTGTTAAAGTGGTGTCTGGCCTCAACTCCAGCTGATCTGGGGTCTCTGAAAAGACAGCCACACACAGCTGCTGCCATAGCTCCCTGCCCCTCCAAAGGCACTGCGCTGTTACCACGGGCCTGGCCAAGGGACCTTTCCTGAGGATAGTTCTGGTTTCTGTCTGTGTGGTTATGCACACAAAGTCCTCACTGAACCTCGTCCACAGGTCCTGCAGCTTTAAGTGAGATGACGTGTAACAGAACCAACTTTGGGCTAATTGATATAAATAAGAGTTAAGTTCCCATGGCATCTCACCAGTGTTATAATGAAACGATGTTACGGAAGCCTTTTTTGAGGACCTGCTGTACTGCTATGCAGGTAAGGAGGGGGCTCAGAAAGGCAAGAAGTGGGATGGTACCAGTAGAAGTGTCTTCTTAGAAGAAAGCAGGAATTGACTCAGCGTTAGCTCCACCCTGTTGGAATTGCCAAGGGGTGCTCCGCAGCCGTGATGATTTTGATGGGCTCTTATTGCCGTTTTCACTGGCAGCGCCCCCTGGGGCTGGTGAAGAGCAGTTCCTGGAATTATTTGGAAGCAGGTTGTAATCTCAGAAACTGCAGCACAGAGGGTAGAAAAGTTTATAAACAAAGTAGTAGTTGACCAAGAGACAATGCCAAACAAATGGAACCTTAAAAGATGATTTCCCCCCCAAATTTTGGGTGGCTGGGGGCCACTTTCAGATGTTCCAGTACTTAAAAGGAAAATTCAGAATCATATTTTTGTGATTGAGGACAATACACATACATCTGGGGAGGGTTAACGAGGTTAGAAGCCTTCATCATACAGGGTGGAGCAAGTTCACCAAACGTGGTTTATTCTTGTATTATTATTTGTTAATTATTGTATTATTTTCCATGTGAACAACTGTAGCCCTGCTTTTGCCCCACCCTGTATATTGAATGTTAACAATATTTTTATCTTCATCGATTTCTTTCTTTTTTCAGTCTTTGCTCCTTCAAAGGCTTAGGGCTTTTTCTTGGATAGCAAAACCTCTTTAAACAAAAGTACAATGCCATACCATGTATGTGTGTGTATGTGCATATAATCCTCACAGAAGGACATGCTTATTGATTTTAGACAGAGGGGCAAGGAGGGAGAGAGAGAGGGAGAGAAACATCAGTGTGAGAGAGAAATATTGATCAGATGCCTCTGATATGCGCCCCAACAGAGGACCAAACTGCAAGCCAGACATGTGCCCTGACCGAGCATCGAGCCTGCGACATTTTGGTTACAGGCTGCTGCTCCAGCCAAGTGTGCCACATCAGCAAGGGCTCATAGTTTTATACCCAGAGCACCTAGCACAGTGCTAGGTACCGAGGGCTAATTAAGTGACCCTGCTTTGAAGGAAATGAGTTGGCATACAGCACAGTTATATTCTTATTCTATGCTGGGGGTTTTACTGAGCCTAGTTGGGAATTGGTGGAACTGAGTATTGATTGGGGGGGAGGGTTTTCATAGGAGGGACATTAAAACAATAGGAAATTAAAGTAGGCTGCTAGACATCTCCTCTACAGTGCAAAAACGGATCTGCCATTTGCCGTTTAAAATAAACTAAATAGCAACAATAAAAATCCAAATCACTTGGTTTTGTCTGGTTACAGTTTTCTTAATAGGCTTTAGTGTTCAGGTAAGTGTAAACTAGCAAAAAAATCCCCATTACATTTATCACTCTTGACTTCTTAACACACTGCGTACCGCATGGAAATCTCTAAGACATACACCAGGGACCACACGTTTTTGGGCAAACTGCACGTTATTTAAATCATCATAACTACAGATCGTCTCTGGAATCGTCAAAACAGTCATCCGCATCTTCGATCTCACTAGGAATATCTGATAAATTGTCGTTAAATACTTCCAGAAGTGTATCAGTTTCGTTGGTTTCCTTCCTTTTTCTGAGAGGGGGCGTTTCTAAAAGCGCCAGGAACTTGAAGACAAAGACTATTCGAATGACCAAAATACAATGTAACTACAATGCTTTATGGGTTCGTGCAATTATATAGTTTTTTGTAGATTGACCTGCATGGTTTCCACTAATGAGATCGCTTCATTCGATGTGGACAAGACAGTGTGTTGACATCTAAGGTCCATAACAGATGGCGCGTACCAAACGAGAGAACTCGTGAGTGGTACGCAATGTGTTAATAGTCTTTCCCAACAGAGTAACCTTTGTGGAAGCTGCTTTACACCAGGACAGGCCCAGGGACTCTCTGGAAGAAGACGCTTCTGTTGGGTGCAGCAGCAACTGTAGTTTGGGAGAGGCAATGGGCGTGCTTCTGTGGTTTCCTTCTTTTTAGGGCAGCTCGTCAGTGCGACCACAAAATCACTGCCAGCCTTCAGAAGGGGGAGGAAGTATTGACCAACCTACATTTTCGTTTCTTTTCTTCACTGACAAGCAGTGACTTGGGTTTTCAGAGACCAGCCAGCTTAGTTGTGTTGGCATTCCCCAGTATGGTCTTTGCAGAAACGTGAGTTGGTTTCTACATTGCTTCAAACCAGTTGACTGCATTAAGGTTAGCTTCTGTCCTGGGACCATAGAAGTGGTTTGGTCTGCCAGTTGCTCCTCCTGCTTAACTTCCATGTCCTCATGAAGAACGAGCACCCCTCATTAGTAGTCCATGTGGTTGTAAGACAGTGAACACTGAAATGAGTGGTCAATGCTGGCCAGCTTGCATTGAAAACCAAGAGTCACTCATTCATTCAACTAGTATTTATTGAGGGCCCTTCCCTCCCCCAATTAGCCAGGCATTGCTCCAGGAGCTATGGATATAGTAATGAACTAGACCATAAATGACAAACCTTTTCTTTGAAGTTCCAGATAAATATTTTAGGCTTTGCAGGACTTACAGTTTCCGTTGTAGCTGTTCAACTTTGACACCGTTTTGCATAACAGCAGCCATAGCAATATATAAATGAATATTGGCTGTGTTCTAATGAAACTTGATTTATAACTATCCCTGAATTAGTCTGTAATATTCTTGTTCTTGTTGAATATACGTTCTAGTAATCTGCATTTAGTTTCTACTAGGTGCTTATATTCAGTAAGGAAGATATGTTCCTAAATACCTCACTTAATTCAAGAAGAGAAAAATTCAAAACTTGAAAGCTTAGATTCATATGAAAATAGATTCCTGAAACGGTTAAAATGTCAATAAAACCAACCAACCAACAAAAGACTCACATAAGACTCAAAACAAAGCAATATATACTTTAAAATGTATATTTTACTGAGTCATTTAAATTAGGGAACATGTTTTCTAGATGTTAGACATTCTCAAGAAAACGAAATCATTTGTAGCTTTTGATGAACTGACCATTCCTGTAATACTATGAAGACAAAATGGAAATTTATCACTAACTTTAGAAATCTCACAAAGTTTTTTAAGCTCATCCCATCCCGTCATACACAATCTACTGCAAACTCCATAAATAGTTTTAAAAAAGAAGATGTTCATAAATTTGGTGAATGCAGAAAACTGTTCATTCAGTAGGCTATCTTTGGTGAATTGACCATTCATCAATCTGACCAATTCACCATGTTGACGTTTAGCAAATGGACCTGGAACTGGTATAGTTCTAGGTACATGTTGTGACCTGAGAAGCTCTTTGGATGAATGCCTTGTATAAATTATGAATACATGCATGGGGCCAAATTTGCTGGTAGCATGGTATTAATTGTGTAAGTTCATAAGGCTTATCAACTATTCCCCCACGGCAAGAGAACTTCACTCATGATTGTGCCTGGAGATCTTTTGCTCTTGGAGTTTAAAGGCTGATTCAGTTCTGGGCTTATTAAAGATTTCCCCCTCATATTTTATTTATAAAGTAACACTTGTAAATTTTCAAATATGTAGAAAAGTTGGAGGAATTGCCTGGTGAACACCTATATGGATTATGAATTTTTAATCACAAGTGGTCGGCTCTCAGTTTCCAGAGTGGCTAAAAGAATACCATCTCAGGTCAAACAGACAGCTCTACATACTGGGTGTCTTTAGGGTCTTACGATGACCATTGCTAAGCCTTAACCGTAACAGAAATCAGCATAAAAAAATGTTCATGCTGGATATGAACTAGGGTGGTTCAATCCTGAAGCTTATTCTTTGGCATGTTGCTAAGAAACTGGAAGGTCTGGGATGCCCTTTTGAATTAGTAAAGTATTTCTTTCCAGTATTATAATTCCATCTAATTGCTGCAGAGCAAAAATTCAAGAGGTTTGTGTTACCCCAGCCTGCTTCCTTTCACCTGGTGGTGTAAGGATCATGCGGCTCTCAGGAAGAATTTACTAGCTGCAAAGTAAAATGCAGTCTTCCACACTGTAATTTCTGGAGTTCCTTTTCCTTCATGTGGAGAGGAATGATTGAGGGGAGAAAGGAATTGTTTGACATCTAACCGCATAAGGAAAAATTAATCTCCTCGAACTTCTCTTGGCTTTGTTTTTGTTTCATTCTACATCCTGTGCGATTCTGGCCCGGTGAGGAATTATGATGTGAAAGGGAGTTATTTCCCTTCAGAAGTTTTGGTCACAATTTAATAGTAATCACAAGTTTGGGAAAATTGAAGGGTTGGAAATATTTTCTACATCTTTTTTGCTAGATAGCTGCACTCTGATGAATGCCGTGACCTACCCATCATTGGTTGCTGTTTTATTCACCACTTCTGCCTGTGGGATAATAATATGTTCTTGCTTCATTGACCTCTGTGTTACCTGCTTTGGCCAATGAAATGTGAGCTCAAGTCCACACTTAAGAGGAAAAGCTTTGAGTCGTTGAATGGCCATCGTTCTCTCTGTTCCTTCTGCCCTGAAGGCAGTATGTCCTCTAGGCAAGCCACTTTGTAGCCTGGGTCCTACAGAGAAGTTCAGTAGCCTAGCCCACAGCCAACACAGGATAGCCATGTCATGGAAAGCCATTGATCTAGATGCTGGAGTCATTTGTTACTGCAGCATCACTTAGCTGAAGCTGACTGGCTGCCATGCTTATCATGCTGTAGTGCCTGTTCATAGTTCTCTGGTTCTGGAATGGAATCACTGAAAGATTGTAAACCTGGACTCTTGTGATTGCGGGAGGAAGGGGAGGGCTTTGAGTCAATGGCATTTAGAACATTGGGTTTCTATGTCTGTAGTGATTCCCCTCAAATTAACCCTTTGAGAGACTTTAAACTGACTGACAGCGACTTGGCCACACATGTAAGCGAGGACACCAAATTTCTAGATCACTGTTCGTTTATTTAATGCTAGATTGGAATAAAGGCTCCATGTGGGCAGGAGTTTGTTTTCAGTGATGTATCTCAAGAGCCTGGCACATGACACAGGTGATCCTCACCAAACATTTGGTGAGTGAATGAACTGTGTCATTTATTTCCAGTGGGTTTCTCCTTTGATTTGATTTTAAAGAAGTATATAGTCAGGGTAATCACCTTCCTTCACTGTGTTTCTGAGCCCATAATAGAAAATCAGACTCTGGTTAACAGGTTGAATATTTATTTCTCTTAATAAATTAATGGACACCACAAGGTTAAATAACTTGTTGGTCATAACCAAGATGCCATCAATTACTTGAAATATTATCTTTGCCTTATTTGGGGGAAAACAGTTAAAATTTGTAGTAGAAAAGAAAAAGTGTGTATAAACTAGTACCTGGCCCAAATATGAAATTCTGCTTGATTTCAGTATTCCAGTAACCAACTTGGATGTCAAAGGAACTGGCACCATACTGTATTCATGGCCTTCCTGAGCCTTGCCTCTGATGTGAGGGTGAGGGGCGGTTGTATTTCCACAGACTTAGAGCATCCACCCGTTTCCTCTGCTTTGTCATCCTTAGGCTGGTTTTAAGTAGCATTACTTGAAAATTTCCCACTGAGCAATTTCAACATGAAAAGGTTTCTGATCTCTTTAAAATAAAATGCTTAAAAATAGACCTTGTGGGAACAGTTTTCCACTTCAAGAACAAAACCCTGCGAAAAAAGTTTTAATGCAGATTTGAGACCTAATTATTTTTTCTCATCTCAGCTTTGCTGTAGTTGTACTGCAGTGGGGACACTGAGTCCAGCCAGGGAGGCCCTGCACTCCCAGGGCCATCTCTCGTGGCATTGCCTGGGGCCTGCTTTCCCTCCCTGCCCTGGGGCGTTTCTTGGAACCCTGGGTCCAACTTCGAAGCCTTCTACCTAGTTCCTCATTAATTCACTGGCCTTTGCTGATGAGGCCAGCAAAGGCCTAGTAGCCATTTCAGCTACCGTCACCTCGGGTCATGGCGAATGTTGATGTCTGTGTGGGGCGAAAGTGAAGCAACCAAAAAGAGAACAGAGTACCAAAGAGACTGAAATTAAGATGCAGGGTCTCCAGTTCACTCAGTCATTAGGGTTGGCTAACTCAAGCCTCTGTGACATGCGCTGAGTCCTGGTTAAGTTTAGGCACATGCGGGAGCTCCATATATAGAAAAGCAGGCTCCTGACTGTTTCCTTATTCGATGTTATCCCCTTCCACGACACACGAGCTTCAATTTCCGTGAGTGTCCGCTGTGAGAATGTCTGGTGGGTTTTTTTGGTTGTTTATTGCTGTAGTTCTAATACCTTAGAACAGTGCCTGGGACTTAATATGTACTGGTAGTTGTTCCATGAAGAATGGATGAATAGTTAAGTGAATCTCCAATTACTCGTGACCAGGGACTGTTTAATTTTGTGTCTGGCTTCAGTCTCTGCTTGTTGGGTGTTGTATCAGGAAAGAGACTCAGACAGAAAGATTCAAATGTTAAGAGCTTTTGCTCACAATGGCCTACATTTTTATGATTATTATTATCATCATCATCCCTATACCTACTAACAGATAGAAAATTATTTTTAACAAATGGCAAATAATTCAAACTCTACTTTAGCAACAATGAATGGAATGCTTTTCTTGAAACTCCTGTTGGACCATATGTATAGGGTGTTTTTAAAAAGGAGTTTTTTAAGAATCCATCCCTAGCCACTGGGTCTAGGATCTAGTATCTTTTAAAACAAATTTGAATGTTCTGGAATAAATTGCTTGGTGCTTCTGCCTGTTTCTGTTGCAAAGTTCCCACTTCTTTTGTGCTCTCTTTGCATTTACTCCTTCGTGTCCAGGTGTTTTCCAGGGCCCTTGTATTCCTCCTTTCTCTGTCCCACTAATCCTGTCAGTTTTTAAAATTTATCTCGAGTGACACTTCCTCTGGATGCGCCCCTGGTGAATAAGATGCTTCTCTATCTCAGAGCACCCTGATAAACTCTGAGTACACTTCTAGCATGAAGTATTTATCACCCTTTATTGCTGCTCTTTGATGAACTCTTAGCTCCTCTAGGCCAAGGCCTGAATATTATTCATCTCTACAGAGTGGGCATGCAGCTGAGGGCCTGGCCCCAATTGCTGTTAAGAGTATTTGTTAGATGAATTTAATTGTTTATGTTCTAAAGAAATCTTCAGTTAGGTGCTTATCATTTGCAGCATCTCTCTTTACACTCAGCCGCTGCCCTCTTTGCTGCCTGGGAGGTTGAATTTAAGGGCCTGATGCAGCCCCCTGTCCACTGCTTGTGCGGGAGGAAGGGCCAGCTGGGCATTTGTCGAGCTAGAAACCTGGAATCCTGGGCCCTGATATGTGTTTTCTCAATTTCCCTCTATGTAGACAGCCCCAGACTTACAGTGGTTCTGCTTATGATCTTAAGACTTTACAATGGTGCACAAGTAAGACACATCCAGTAGAAACCATTTTTTGGATTTTTATTCTTTCCCGGGGTAGCAATATATGGTACAATCCTCTCTCATGATGCTGGGCAGTGGCAGCCAGCCACAGCTCCCCAACAGCCACATGATCACAAGGGTCAACAGTAGTACCCTACAGTGTTCTTTGTGTTGGATGAGTTCGCCCAAGTGTAGGCAGACGTAAGGGTTCTGAGCATGTTTAAGGTAGGCTAGGTTAAGTATGCAAGTGTAGTAGATGCATTTTTGACTCACAACATTTTCAACTCGGGATGAATTTGTTGGGATGTAATCCATTGTGAATCCAGGAGCGCCTGTATCCTTTCCTGTACATTTTGTCTCTTCCCCCGCAAAGGTGGACTTTGGCAACTGATTATTTGGCCCACTTAAGCATCATGGAAATATAGCAAATAAAAGAGTGGCCCTGACAAGTCATTGGAACCCAGTTGGAACATTGCCTCAGGCAGTTTTGCATGTGGAATTAGCAGTCAGGGCTCTGAAATCACAGCTGTTGCTTTAGAATCAGGAGGCTGGAAGGCACAGAAACTGAGGCTTCTTCCTTCTCCATCCCCAACCTTTAGTCAATCATCCTAGGCAGGTGATCCCCCAGCCTTAATATCAAGCCATAGAGGCCTTGGCCAGGTAGTTCAGTTGCTTAGAGAACCGTCCTGATACACCAAGGCTGTGGGTGCAATCCTTGGTCATGGCACGTGCAAGAAACAACCGATGAATGCATCAGTAAGTGAAACAATAAATTGATGCTTCTTTGTCTCTCTCTCAAAAAATTAATAAAACACAAAAATAAAGCACAGAGAAGAGTGCCACCATTTCTCTTGTCTTCAGATGTCTCATACTACGTAGAAAAGCTGACCAACCTTAACACTCGTTTTTCCTCAAGCTGCAGATAACATCTTTCCCTCTTACAGCTTCTATATGTAGACAGAATAGCTGGCCAACCCTACTGTAGGAGATCCTAACGGGCTCTTGGAAAGAAGGAATTCAGAAAATAAAGCCATGTTAGGAAAAACTGAGTAATTAAAAAAAATATACAGTCACTTGGACTTGATGCTAAGAAAGATGGAAAAGGAATGTATTTACTAGATTCAGTAATCACCTGCATTGGAATCCATTTTAATGAGAGACCTTTTGAAGTTCATGTTGTTCATGAAATGCTGCCTACAATTTTCTGGACACGTGAATGAGAGAATTGCAGATCAATTGATAGGACTATATTATAGCCACTTAGCTAATTACCCAGGATTGTTGGGGAAAGAGGATCAAGTTGCTATTTTGAAGATATAGTGGGGAAGGTATTGAAAGATAAATGTCAAACAAATTGAAAATAGACAGCCATTCATAATCATACATTCTTAAATAATCTAGCAAAACCATTTCGTACCTCTCTGCTCATTTCTATGTTAAAAAGAAATGATTATTTGAAATCTAGGAATTCCTCATGGTTAGAACAAACCAGACTGTTTATCATATCCAAATTTACTCACTTGCTGATTTACACTTAAACTGATGCTGAGGCTTGTAAGGATAAAGAGGATTGAGGTATCTTGGGTGAAAGAGATACTTGAAAAATTCCCCCAGGCCACCTCGTAACCTTGTGTTTGTCACACCACCCGTCTTTCAAGACAGAAGAAGGTAGTCATAGTGTGTGGTTTTGGTGGCATTCTAAACAAAGAAACACGCCAGGAATGAAAACCAGGAACACCAGCTGAATCTCTTGAGTATTGAAGAACTGTTATTTGTGTGAGTGTCAGAAATCGCTCCCGTCCAATGGGCATGCACAGCTGAGATAGGTATCACTTTAATTCTCTTCTGCAAGCGGGTGATTGGTCAGTTTTGATCTCAAGTGTGCTTACTAATTTCCTCTCATTTCTTAATCCATCTCCTTTTCATTTTACCTTTAAAAAGAGATTTGCACTGAAAGAAAAAGTGCTCTTTCAGGGAACTGTTTTGAACTGACCAATCCAAGTATTTCCTGTAAAAACTCTAAGACCTCTCTCTTTAAGTTCTTCTGATTCCTTGTTACAGAGAATTCAGGGCCTGTTATGTAAAACTGTCTTGGCTTCCTCCACCCTACCTCAGCCCTAAACTGGATGTGCGGTTCTTTTTAGTGTGTGGTCCCCGCCCCAGCTGCTACCTCAGTATTTGATTTACATGTGTATAGAGATCAGAGAAATTGAGTAAATACTAGAATTCATATTATAGCAAATAGATACCAGACTGCATCATATAACATGTATGATATTGCCATTTCTTTCTTTACCATATTGCTAATATTAAAAATAATAGTTTATCTTTTGAACAGAATAATATAAACAATTCAGCTTTTCTTTTAGTGCTGCACAATTAGCAGCTCTCTAAGCTTTTCATGGTAAACATTAAAATCCACACTCCATATTTTTTGGTGGTGTAATGTGCACTGAGCTGCTCTTCATTTGGGAAATTAGGTAATCTCTGTAGCATTTGATAAGTGTTATTCTCAATTGGTATCTGCAGCTATACAGTCATTGAGCTGAATAAAACATTATGATGTAGTAATTAAAAACATTCTTTTTTTTTTTTTTAATCCACAAGTTCCGTAAATTAACTTGATTGTCTGAGTAAACAATGTTACCTGCTGTGGCTGTTTTGTTCTAGAACAGAGCACCGCATGCAAATCAACGACAGTAATTCCCAGTGTGACCGAGTGCACTCTTCCTGTAACTTGAAGTTCCCGGCTTCCACCCCAGGAAGACAGATTAAGAGAAACAACTAGTCATATCGCATCGTCCAATAAGTCCATTTGGATTTTTTTCTGTAAAATAAAAGATACACTTTTCACGTTCACCAATAACTTAATTAATTTGGATATTTTGAATATGTCAGCTCTCTCCCACGTGGTATAATGTTGATTGTTCTCAGTGAGTGTCTCGACTTGGTCACTATCAACTTCGTCAACCCCACTAGGGAGTGTGGTCCAGTGAGAAATCTCCAGCGTGAGACTTCGCAAACCACTTTTGACACATTCGATCCGTCATAGCACCTTCTTCATACACTGCACAAATCTTTTTTTGCATTTCAGTTGCGTTTTTACCTTTCTTGAAAAAATAAAGCATACTAGGCCAAAAATGTTGCTTATTTTCTTCCATCTTCAACGTTAAAATGGCTGCACAAAAATTCACCAATTTTGGTAAGTGTTTTCTTAAATGCACGCTGATAGGACAGCTGTTGCAATACAGTCTAACAAAACTGTCTCAAATGAAGTTAAAGACAACTAAGTGCTGCCAGAGCCATCAGGCAGGGGGAAAAAAAAACAAATGGACTTTTTGGCCAACCTAATATTATCCTTTCTCTCCAATTTCTTGGCCCCAGGCAACCGTGCCCACCCCAGGCCTCCCCTAGGGTTTCACGCAGAAGCACTCATAGGAAACATGCCTGAATGTGGTTTCTCACCCCTCTGCTCTCACAATTGTATTTAGCAATGCTTCCCCCAAGCATATGCAGCCTAATCAGGATGGACAAAATGCCAACGCATTTTCTCATTAGGGGATGGAAATTTGTGCGGACCAGCGTGTGCATCGTCTCTCTGGCGTTGGGGTAACCCGCGGTATTTCAGCGAGGTCCTGCTCTTGTGTACTGCATATGGTCCGCTGTCAGGTCATTTAACACCCAGGAAAATCTGCCGTGAATAAATTAGAATATATTTGCAAATTAATTGGTTAATTAGGTTTTAGACATCTCTGGGGGATGGAGCCGAAACAGATGTGTGCAAAAGCCCCTCACAGAGCAGAGGATGAGGGCTTCTTACTGAGCTTCCTGAGGAAGAGTTCGCCCATCACTTGATCCTATTGTTGGTGCCAGGTATTCCGATATCTGCATTTATGCATAAGACAGCAGACAGACTTTTCTGCCCTGGAGTGCTTGTTGCAGGGGCATGTTCAGAAGGCGCCATACACTTCAAATAACTGTACTATAAAATAATCAAAGTGCTGTTAGAGTTGGTTCTTTCTTGACTATGTCAGGAAACCCTGTGGGGATCCAGTTACAACTGAAGAAGAGCAGACTAGGGATGTTTTTAAATACTCCTGTAACAGATAGGCGATATGAAAAAAAACCCTAAAACATCCAAGGCTTGAGCTCAGCCCTCAGAGTTCAAAATCAGCCAGGGTATGTCCTTTTACATTTTCCCCCCCTCTTGCTTTACCCTTCTGTAGAATGGACACTTAGCTGGCCTTCCCATAAATACTGCCGATGATACTGACATGATTTTTCTACTTGGATCATTGAAGTAGATTCTGTTTTATTTCTTCGTTCATTTTATGCAGGAAGCATTTGTGGTGTACCATCTTGGTCCTAAAGATGGATGCTGGGTAGAATAGAATGCTAGTCCCGGCTTTCAGTGGCCCCCACTCCTTATGCTTTGTGGAGTGGTAAAATCGGTCTATATCTCCTAACGCTTGCCGTGGAAAGAGGCAGCCCACTCTGGAACAAGCTGCATGACAGGAAAATAAGTACAGAGCTTAAGACAGATTAGAAATGAGCCACACGGCCTCAGTACGGACCCACTGTCAGCAGGCCCACTCTGCGGACTGCTGTAGGCCATTGGACAGTGTGCTAGGAATCAGAAAAAAACGGTGTGGCCAGGATGTAAATACCTACATCAGGTCTCTCCGTCCTCTCTCTGCCCACTTGTTACATGGATTGTCAGCTCCTAGAAGACACTTTTGTGTCAACTATGCCTACAAAACCCTTAGCAAAAAGCAGACTGGCAGCAAGTGGTGAAGGCGAGCAGATGCCCAGATGTTTGAATAAAAGGCACCCACACCTGGAAAGTCCTAGGGGAGCAGGAGGGGATGGAGATGGATTTTTAATGAGGCTGTGCATCCCATTTTACCCGGAGCTTTGAGAGCTATGTCAAATGGTCACAACTAATTTCCTTAGATTGAGTTTTGCTTCTGTGTTAAGAAAAGTGAGCCATCACAGAAGTAATTTGTGAAGAGTTGGGTCATCGTTAAACAAAGCTTTTTCATTTCCTAAATCTTATTTTGTTTTCAAGGAAAAGACAAAGCCTTAAAAGTACAGAAATGATAGTCTCATTTGAGATCAGGCGTGCTGTGAGCTTGGGCGCTGCTGATTCTTGCAATAAGGGTAGCTATGTCACCTCGTTCTATTTTCTTGCTTTATCTCCTGAGATAAAGGAGTTTTTTGTTAAAATTAAAAAAAAACTAATAGTTTATAATCTAAAGGACTCATATTTGATTTGATTTTCTTAGAGCTACATTATTAAAAGCACTATTCTCCTAGCACAACCTTATTTCAAGGAGGAAAAAATAAATGTATTTGTTTCTTTTCGTGTGAGGAAAAATAAATATTTATGAGAAAAGAATGTAAATTCCACCTTCCTTTACTAAACAGAATCCATTGAAATGTAGCTTATTCAGGTAGAATTGTTTTAAAGTCAGAACCCTATATGCTCAGTTTTTATGTTGGACGTTAAGATAGGAGAACCATAAAATGAATGTTACATTGAAAATGGACTTTGTTCCTGTTATGCTGTCCTTCAGCAAAGGCTGATATTGCCAGAAAACAAAACAAAACAAATTTACTAAGTTTGCTTTATTTTAATTTCCAGGCATAGCTTATGAGGTATATGTTTTGGAGCAGGGGTGTCAAACTCATTTTCATCAGGGGCCACATCAGCTTCGCAGTTGCCTTCAAAGGGCCGAATGTAATTTTAGGGCTGTATAAATGTAACTACTCCTTAACAGTGAAGTGAGAGCTCGGCACTGCCGCTGGGTAGAAACAAGGTGCCTGGCCGGGTAAAACAAGGCGGAGGGCCAGATTCGGCCCGCAGGCCTTGTGTTTCCCATCTGTGTTTTGGAGGATCAGTTGTTCCTGGTAATTGACTTCACGGGAACTTACAGCTCATCTCTCCCATCCTCTGGGTAAAAGAGGTACCCTGCTTTTTGTGGGCAAGGTCAAAATTCTTCATGTGTTGGAATTTCTGTTTGAATATTATGCATTCAAATTGGGTTCCTTTCATTCAGCTCTTGCCTGTTGTGAATGTGGAGGCAGGTGTAGACAAGTTAGTGCAGGTTCACAGAGTGGACGGGACAGAGTGGGCTGGGGGGGAGCCTTACCAACTGGAGTGGAGCAGACTTGGGGTGAGGGCTGTTGGGTGCTGGCAGGAGGTCTAGCCCGCAAGGCAGAACACACACAGCAGGGATCACAGAGTTGGACACAGACTGTCTGTGGCAGGCACTCAACACTGGGGAGGTCCTGAGGGCCCATGGGCAGGTGAGTGGAGGAAGTCTAGGGGCAGACCATTGAGAGAGCACTTGGCCCCTCACCTCAGCTTTAGTGCGGTCTGCTTCCTGGGCCAGGATCTCGGCAGGGCTCCAGAATTTGTCCTGAGACGTGTTTTCATTGTAGCACGCCACTTGGAAGTAAGGATGTGTGCAAGGATGTATACGGTTTCTTCCTACCTCTGTTGCGGACATTACCAACATTGGCTAAAAGAACCTGACCAAGAGGAAGCAGCCACATTGGCTTAAAGGATTCCCAGCACAATACCTGGAAAAACTGGGACCTGGGGAATGTGATGATGGATGGCTTACTCTTAGATCACATGCTGCCCCCAAAGCTGGGAGTGGGGATCACTGGGTAGCTCCCCAGAGGGGAAATTCATACCGGCAAGGAAGGCAGTAGTGTCCGATATAGGAACCCACAGGGACACGGTGTATGCTTTGGGCTGAAGTCCACCTTGGGCTGTCCCAGGTGGGGGCTCCGTTTGAATGGGCAAAGATGCTGTTGGCTCGTGGTGGCCCCTGGATTCAAGTCCTTGAGTCTGGAATATCAAGTATGGACTTGGTGTCTGGAACAAGGGAAAAGTCCAATTATTAGAAGTTGAGACAAATAATTAAAAGAGCAAATGGCATCGGTCATGTGCTAAATTCCTCAGTCTTGAGCCCAAGCTTCTCTCTCAGAGGTGGACTGGTTCTAGAACCTTGGGTTGAATTAAACTTGCAAACTGGATAATCATGTGTTTCTCTGTGGGACTTTGAGGGCTGCACGCGCAGGGGACCAGCAGGTTTATGTGCTAGAGTGTACAAATTGTTTATTCATAGGCTAGTGGGTTGATGGGTACCAGTATGGATGTTCAGAAGAACATATAGCCTCCTAATTAGCATGCCAGCTTTTTAAAAAATTAAAGCAAAGAGAAACCGGAAAAAGAAAGATGAAAAGGTGTGTTTAGGGGAAGTCTCTCTGAAAACTGTTAGGAGTTTATTAAGCCTTTTTACCTCCAAGTCTCTAATCCAGCCAGGATGTCCGTGACTGAAAATCATTATTTTTTGACCATTTGCCGTTGTTGGAGTGTTTGGAATAAGCTGGTTAATCCCATTCCAATTCATAATGGGCAGGTGGCCAATTCATACAAAACACCTTGACATTCCATACTAATTGGTGTGCCTGCATGGAGCAGCCACAATTGAATTGCCCATGGAGATGGACATTTCCTTCCACTCACTCCCTTCTTTCAACCCCCCACTAACACACACACACACACACACACACACACACACACACACACACACACACACACACACACACATGGAGTGATTTTGCATTTAAATAGCATCTCCCCCACCCCAACCTTCCTGGGCTATAAATTTCCCCAAGCTTCCTTTTGAACAGGGAAGGGATTAGAAGTAAGGAAAATAAACTCAATGGACTTTGACATCAGACTTGGTACGTTTTCAGGGTCATCATGTATTTTCAGCGTTGGCTTCATTGCCAACAGGAGTAACAAGGGAAGTTATCTGTGAACAAAGCAAAATGCACTTCATGTTTTGGAAGGCCGGGGAAGCAAATTCCTAGACAACGATTCATACAGCCTAGAGATAGTTCTAGAAAAGATCTACCGACCCACAAAAACTCATGCCAGCCCACAGAATCATCTCCAAGAATGGCTAATCCTATGCTCTTGAGAGATATCCAAAAAAGGATACAAGGATGGGTTTATGGAACTTCGAGTGCTAGCGGGTTCCGGGATAAATAATTACCCTCTGTACCTGAAAGCTGGCCTTCCCAAGCACTTGCTGACTCTGGGCTGAGTTGATTCTCTGGGCATTTCTAAGTGGTGGGCGGGACCGATTGTACCCCATCTGTTCAGTTGGCCAGCTGGGCACACAGCAGGTAAGTTTGTGCTGTGGACCTGAGCCGAGTCCCGGCGATGCCCCTCACCAGCTCTGTGACTCGGCAACCACTTCATCGCCCTCTGTTTCAGGTTTTTTCATCAGCTCTCCTTGAAATAAGTTCTCTGCTTAATTGAAAGTTATATTTTATAATTAAATAACATCTTTTAAATAATTTTCAGTTGGAAAGGGCTTACCATTTTATACATTTGGGTTTTACATAAGGAAAGGAAAGTCTGTGTAATAATAAGCTATACTACCCTGTTCTTGCACCGCCCCCCTCCCCCACCCCAGAGGTAAATTGGAGCATCATGACTCAGCGTAAACATTTGTCTGTACAAATGCACTTCTGCATATTCCGTGTCTACAGACAGCTGGGCATTTACACAATTTGTACGATTAGTGCCATCATCTCTGGATAGGACAAATTTCAAATGCCTTCTCTTAGTAAGCCTTGCTGTGAGTTTTGACAGTCAGAAATAAATAACCTTCCCCATAATTATCTCTGTCTGTAGAATGTGGTAGATTGGGAACAGTGGGTGTGAAACACTCTGACTGCCTAGGGTCCAAGAGGGGTGAAGGAGTCAGAGAAAGTTTCCATAAAGCAAAGCAGAAAGAAGCTATTTCTAGGTAAGCCCGTTTAACATTCTCACTCTGGAATCAGGAAGCCTGCCCACCACAGAATGGATGCCCATCTGACAGGCCGCTATCAGTCACTGCTGCAGGGTGCAGGAGGTTCCTTGAGCCTCTGGCCTTCCAGAAAAGTCTGGTGAGTAGGGAGTGCAATTTACAAGGGAAGCCAACAAGACCAACAATATCTGCCCCGGGGTTTACAGGCACTTCTCAAGTGCTCATTCTCCCTCTCAGATGAGGTAATTGATCTTTTATGCAGATACATGAATGCTGGAGGCATAGAATCTTAAAAGAAGCCCTTGCTTTTACTTTTTTGAAGAGCCCTTGTATTTTTGGAAAAGAGAGAGGAAAGTAAGGAATCTCTAGACTGCCCTAAAAAAAACAAGCAAGGCTTGGAGGGAGGGGAGTAGAAGGGAACTGAATGGTAATGGAGAAAAAAAAGTGAAGATTAAAAAAAAACATGCAAGGCTTGACAACTGTGCTCTGTGCTCTGGGGTTTCTTATCATCCATGTGCATCAATCACTAGATAATGGCCAGGATACTTTCAATTTAGGGAGAAAGGGAAATGTGTGAACCTGTTTCTTGGTCTAGGAGAGGATGGAATTTTGTTTTAATTCTGATTTTTTTTTTTTTGAGTTGCTATTGGTTTGGAACATGTACTTAAGTTTTTTTTTGTTTTTTTTTACATTTTGCTGGAATCATCTTTTCAGCCTCGCTTCTCTCGCTTTTGGAAGGATGGTATAGTTATGGAATTGTCTTATTATTATGTCACTGTAGTAAAATTCTATGTACTTGTTGCCTTTGGAAAAGTGGGGACTAAATTATTGTAGACTCAGGCTAACTGGCAGCAGACAGTTTTTCTGCCACTAGTGAAACAACTTCATCTTTTGGAAAGTTGGACCTGGGCGGTAAAGGCTGGCGGTGACATATGCTGACTCAGCTTACGGCCCTTTTTATGCGTGTGTGAAATGCCACTGAACTCAGCGAGGCTTCTGCAAGAGCCGCGCGGGGCTGCTGCCCTCAGCCTGCTTCCTGAGCTGCGCTGCTGACCTGCTGAAGTGTGATGTGGGGGCCCGCAGGAGGAAGGAACCAGGGTCTGGAGCCATCTGGGGCCTGGGAGAGTAGGCACAGGGTGAACATCTGAAACTTTGTGGAGATAGCCAGTGTGCTGATTTACGGTCCTTTGGGGGCCCCGTGTTCCGAACCCAGACTCATGAGGGAGCTGGTGTCTGGCAAGACTCGGGGTGCATAACTGTGCTTGACTATCAGGGCTTATCAGTCTGCTGAGCCCGTAGTCTGTGCCAAATTGTATTATTCCTTATTTGGACCACTTAAGTTCTGTTGCTCACCAAAACCAAAACAAAGCAAAACAAAAATGCTATTAAATTAAATTAAAGGCCCAGACTTATACTCGCATCAAAATATAGGCATTAATATTGAAATAAAATGATGCTCCTGAGAATCATCAGGGTGTAGAAGCGAAAACCTGTGCTTTGACGTCAGGCGGCTGGGGTTTCAATCTGGTCTCTGCCACAGTAGCTGTGTGACTGTGGAAAAGTCACTTAATCTCTCTCTGTTCCTTTGTTTCCTCATCTGTGAAAAGGGAATGAGAGAAATAGTATTTACCTTTTGGGTTCTTTTGAGAAGTAAATGAAGTTTATATGTGTAAGGAATCAAAAACAGCATGTAGCAAATCAAGCAGTATATACTTGTGTGTTTTTTCCCCTGAAGGGCATGAATGTGTGTCAAGCCAGGGCCACCCACGGTTCCAGGAGACCAATGCCTTCAGCCGCCTTTATCACTCTCCTTCCTTCCCTCTGCCAGCACCTCCACCAGCACCACTGAGACTGGCTTGGATTCCCTTGGTCCTTGAGTATGTCAGGAATGTCCCACACTGGAGCTTCTGCCCTCAGGGTTCCCGCCTCCTGAGTTGTTCTTCCCACAACCCCTTTGGGAAACAGGCTTCTTCTCAGCCCTCTGGCTGTTTCAGCGTCGCTGCTTCTCGGGGGAAAAAGCTCTCCTGGCCACCTAATCTTCGCTCAGATGCCACCTCCTTCCCACAGTCACTCCAGTGCCCCCCTGTTCTCCGGCACCCCGTGGGGATCTGTAGCCGCACATGACTTGCATTTCTCAGGGTCTGCACCCCACAGCAGATGTCAAGCTCCACAGGTCACGTCTGATTTCTGTTTGAGACCTCGCATCCAGTCCAGCACAGTGCCGGCATAGAGTGGGCACTCAGTAAACGCTGGTCCAAAGTAAGAACAAGTGAGTGACTGAAGGGGTGGTGTGCTTTATAGAGTATTTCAAAATGGTTTGTGCAGTACATCTCTCCCTTCTGAGCCAGCCAATTGTGATCCCCCATCCCACTGTAGTCCCAGACCCTTTCATTGTCATAGGAGAGAAAGAGAAGTCAGGGAGAAAATCAAATGCCTCCTTTAGAACTGAAACGTATCCTACTCTTCCCTTTTTGGCATCTCTTTGGCTTTGGTTGGGACCTGAGAAGGAGTTTTCTCACCTGGCCAGTTCAGTGGGGATGCTTGCCATGTGGATGTGCCCCATCTACTGGTCGCATCGGGTGGCTGCACCCTTAATAGATGGTAATGTCCTGTGCAATGAATGCCGGCTGTCCAGTCTGTTCAAAAACAGCTGAGACTGTGCTGGGGCTTCTATCACACATTATTTTCCTGCTGGCAAGAAAATGAATGGTATAGCATGATTTGCTTACCCAGCACACCTTTGGGCATCTCTAGTGCCCAAATTTTCATCAGGCTTACACGCATGCTGTTCTGTGCACTTTGCAAGTTTGAAGTTACACTTTCACACTCCGGCCCACAGTCTAAACCCTGTAGTTCAGCGTCAGTGTCCCGTAGGTAAATTATGTTGGCCAAATCTTCAGCATTTCGGTGATACCGTCCATGTAAGATATCTCAAGGAGATATGGGCGTCACACCCATTTTTCAGTCTTACTTAAGGAATCATGGGTTTGTAAAATAAAGGTTTCAGGGAGAAAATAGAATCTCTATGCTCTCCTTGCGCGCACACACACACACACACATCTACACATCAGTGCTTAAATTGCCCATAAGGCTTAATAAGTAAATGGGAAAAGATGGAATTTGCAGGTTTATTTAAAATATATATTTTTTTAAAATGAGAAACTTGCCCCTTTGTCAATAAATATTTTATGTCTTACCTTCCGTGCCCAGTCCCTTGTGTAAATCATAAATGAGCACGTAAGTAGACTTAGGCAAGGGTGCCAAGCCAGTCTGGGGTCTGGGGGCTAAGTGAGTGCTCTCCTGACACTCTGTTTCCCCTGGCTGCTGTTGTGTCAGGGAGGTCTGAATGCGGCCTCAGATGGGTGTCTTATACTTTTGATTTGCACTACTTTCCAGGGACCCATCTAACACATCCATCCAGGAGAATCTCCTTTCATATCACCTCCTCCTTTCCACATCAGAAGTAGCAAGAACATGAAACTATCTTCATTCAGTTTACGTGCACTCAGTCTCAATTACAGGGTTTAAAAAAAATTAAGTAGCTACTAACTTATTCTTGCTCATTAGTATTCCAGAGAACCGTCCCTCCGTTTCCCAAGGGGAGGGCTTTGAACAAGGGTTTTGTGCCTGTCTGTTTGATCACTGGGTTGTGCACGGCCAGAGGGTTTCACAGTGACAAGTTCACTGAATGGACATGGAGCGTGCTTTGGTTGTCTCGGCTTAAGGTAACTTCAGACAACTGAGCATGTGCCTCGCATCCCACCAGAGCAGAGGAGAGAGAGAGAAAGCCAGACCAGAAATACATGAACTCATCTAGAAAACAACAATCAGAAACACCTAGAAGTAAGCCATTTTAATGTCAGCACACATGTAAGTTCTGTGTGTTAAGGTTGGGCCCTGCTTCATTTGAATTACCCGTTGGAACAAGCACCAGCATAATTTCAGTGCTCAGGTCTTTGAAAGATTTCATCAGTGCCTCCTTTCCTGAAATACAGCCAGTGCAACAGGCTGGTGGAATCTGCCGGCTCTCATGCTTCAGGTTCAGACAGACCATGTTTGGACTCTAATTGTCCTTCTTCACTGGCTGCATAATTCCAGGCAAATCACTGAACCTCTGTCAGCCCCTGGGTTCAGTTGTAAAATGGGTCATAGTGCTGACTTCAGATTGCGACGCTTACGTTGTTTTACTCTGTGCAAAGCAGCTAGCAAAGTGCTTAGCATATGAGTGTGCTATAAATTGTGGTGCTTGTTACATTGTTATCATTATTATTTCTGCACGTGAAGGTGTTATTGTGTAAGTGTATTTTAAATTTTCTACTAAGAGCCTTTTCTTGGACTCTTCCTATCAGTTTTCTTATTCTAGGAGGCACCTCGATTTAAAGAATGGAAAATGATGTGTTTTGTAATGTTAGATGATATTCCCCCCCCCAACTTTTTCTTCCAATGTTTTTCCTAAAGGATTAGCAGCCTTAAAAATGTAGGTGGCAGTTTGGTGTGGTGGGGCCTCGCAATACGATCTTGATTTTGCTGTGTCGCAGGTTTGGGGTGGGGGGTAGGCCCTGTAATCCCTAAATTAGCCTAGGACGCAGAGGGATGAAAACAGTGACTGTTGGGCAAATCCCAGTTGTGGCTTTTCCCTCGTTCTTGACTCCAATTTAAACTAATGCCTTAATAGCTGAAATTCCCTCTTCATCCCTCTCAGCTTAAGGACTATTAAAGTCAGTGGGAAGGACTCATCACCCTGGCAGAAAGACACCTTCACAGGGCCTCTCCTGGCCTGCGGGCTCCAGGCCAGGCCTCACAGTGGTCGGTCAGTAGTTGGGGACAGGCAGAAGCCAGGGCCCCTGGGGTTCCTCCTGAGCATGGCATCTTGATACAGGCTCCACCTTCTGCCTCCTCTCAGTCCACTTCTGCTTCGTTGTAAGGCTGCTCCTCTCTGCAATTAAGTCATTTCAGTCTCTTCTCTCATGATTTTTCTTTACCCAAGAGATGCTTGATGTTAGGGCAAAATACAGGCATTCAAGCTGCTCATAGCATTTTAGGGATTTGGGGATTTGGCTTTTAATTACTGTGAAAACATGATTATTTAGGGACTAGCACCATCTCTACAGAGCCTGGAGAATGGTGCGGCAACAGGAAAAAGGGGCTCATGAATAAGCACTAAAATAGGTGTGCTGGCAGGTCCCTGGGGTGGGGGCAGGGGCGGGGATGAGCAGGTAAAAAGAACTGGAGCCATTGGAAGTCTCTTTCATGAACTCTAATCAAGAGCTGAAGTCTCTTTTCTGCCACCGCTTTTCTATCTGTAACATGGGCTAAGGTCTGTTGCCTGTTAGCTATTGCTTAGCAGGTGTGTGGAGTCTAGAATGCTCTAATACGATCAATGTGTTTAACAGCAAGTGCTGATCCACCCTGACATCCAGGCTTTAATCACACTCATCTTTCCAGGCAGCAAGAAGCCCCAACCTTTGTTCTACTTAACATCCTAGTCCACGTCACAGCGAGATGTATTTGATTTGTTGAGATGATGAGATGACTGGCCATAGTCTGTGTATTTTGCTTGCCCAAATGTATTTTAAATTCCTTGATGGCCTTCGCACCAAGGCCATGCTGAGGGGCTTTGACAGCTTGCTTTTCATCTCCACCCCCAGTCCTGCTTGACCCTGACCTGTGCTTCCGGTCTGAGCTAATCCCCTCCCCCTGCCTAGGTCACATTCCTTTTCCATGTTCTCTTATAGAACCATTAGTCTCTCCCTGGGAACTCTCCACAGCTGTTGATTTTATTACGGTTAATTATTGAATACAAGTCTCCCAAACAAGACTATAAATTCCATAAGGTAAACAAATGCGATGATGATGATGAATTTTTACTCCCTGTGTATCCCCGCTCTGACAGCATCACTCCTGGTACTTAGGAGGTTCACAATGAGTATTATTAGTAGAATGAACAGATGACTCAGTGAATAAAGGAATGAAATGTCACTGTCACCTGCAGTATTTATTTTGTATCTCTTCCCTATTGTGTTCATATGGCCTCAAGAGCCTGCACACATAGTAGGTCCCCACAAAATTTGTTAGGTAACCAAAGGGCATGTTGTGGATTGGGAAAGTAAAAATTATATCAGCTTTTCGGAAGAGACCTGTATCCCAAAAGTGATCCCATGTGGGATAAAATAGAGCCAGTGAACAACCATTTGTTTCTTATGTGCTCTGCCTGCTCCCCGGGACCTGGGAGTCACACTTCAGCTGGGCACT
This sequence comes from Macrotus californicus, assembly GCA_007922815.1. Lineage (NCBI taxonomy): Eukaryota > Metazoa > Chordata > Mammalia > Chiroptera > Phyllostomidae > Macrotus > Macrotus californicus. The sequence continues at coordinate 159,592 of VMDR010000738.1, forward strand.
GACCTTGGGAAGGCTATCATCTCTAGTTCAGAGCCAGATAAAAGGTCTGGTGCAGTGCCAGGCATGTCTCTGGCTGGAAGACCATGAATCAGTCCAATAGATTCCATAGTGGTTCTCACGTGGTCCCTCAAGATGTCCATGGGGGGTTTCCAAGAAGCACTTTAGAAGGGAGGCAGTGTGCACACTGTGCAATATCTCACCAGCCACTCAGCAAGTGAATTTAGATAAATTAGGTATAATCCTCAATTTCCTCTTCTGTAAAGTAGGAGACATAACACAACACACTTCATAAGGTTGTTGGAAGGTCAGATGGCCGGACAGACACAAAGTGCTTTGCAGGGGGTTGGACATGTAGTAATCTTACAATCAATGTTGGCTGTAATTATTATTATTTTTATTGATTGCAGGAGTTTCTTTTGCAACCCCAAGGTAATCCCTATGAATGTTTCTTCATCCTGTCCACATTTCCCCCTGCTTCTGCCCATGTGCCTTTGGCCCAGACTTTGACTATGAGGACCCGCACACCATGTCCAGGAATGGCACCAATTATACTGCGTCTTGCCTTATAATACCTTAACCCATGCTGTAAAGGCCAACTTGACCTGCTGACAGTTCACGTTGTACAATGATTGGAGGGAGTGTGCACTCTGTACACAGGCGCAAGTAAATGAAAAATGCTGACAGAGTGTGTGTGCCCAGCCAGACTGCCCCGTGCTCTTAAATCATTTAAGCACACTTAATCTAATGGAACATGTTACGACTTCAGCAGCTTCAGAATAAAAGTTGGAGAGAAATATCTGAGACGTGGCACCAGTGGAAGTCCCCATACGGTTATTTAAGGCACCTTAAGCACTTCCACAGAAACAGGGCTCTGTTGAAGAAATAGCCACTCTCTTATGGAATGAAACCTCTTTGTTTTTTAACCTTAAAAAAATTTCTCCTTTTATTTTTAGATTTTGGATGAGGATGGGACTCCAAATCTATTTTCAAGCTGTCTGTTTTCTCTGCTTGCTCAGAACTATCCTTTAAAAAAAATCAAAACCTATTTTTTAATTTTTATTGAATTTATTGGAGTGGCATTGGTTGAAAATTATATAGGTTTCAGGTGTTCAATTCTATAATACATCATGTCTCCTTCTATCACCATTTGCACCCCCTTTACCCTCCCTCCACGCACGCACTTTCCCTTTGGTAATCACCATACTATTGTCTGTGCTAGGAGGTTTTTTCCTTAATCCCTTCAGCTTTTCCAGCCCCTAAAGCCCCCTTCCCTCTGACAGCTGTCTGCCTGTTCTCTGCATCCATGCCTCTGTTTCTATTTGTTAGTTTATTTTGTTCATTAGATTCCACATGTAAGTGAAATCATAAAGTACTTGTACTCTGACTGGCTTTATCTTGCTTTTTGCCCCTGGTGGAGGTATCTTGGGCAAGTTACTTGACCTCTCCTGGCTTTGCATTGTTCTTCTGGGATGTTTGCCATGAATGATCTTTGTGGTGCCTTCCAGGCATTAACATTTTTTCATGTTATGATTTCTCTCACCTGTTATGACCAGAAGCACCAGGACTGCGCCTTAAGCATAAGAGGAAAGTGCTCCTGGAGCAAGTTGAAAAGCCTTCACTTACCACATTCCAGGTTCTCCATTTGGGCTCAGACAGTTACTTTCAGGCAGTTTTTGTGCTAAGGGTGGGTTGGATTTCTTTCTTTTTTTTCCTGTGGACCTTATTGGACGCATGGTCATTGGGTCTCGGGAGAGAATTTTGTGTCCTAACACGCACACACCGATGCCCTTGCCCTTGGCATGCCTTGGAAGCCCACAGATGGGGTCCTGAGGCTGCCTGAGTCACTGTTAATGAACCAGACTGCCCAAGATGCTCCAATGGCTGCCTGTTGGCACTTGGCAGGAAAACCCTTTTCAGTTCAGTTTCAAGGTTGTCAGGTATCATTATCCCCAAGTATTAAAATTTTCAAAGAAAGGAGGCAGTGTGTTTGATTTATAGAATAATCATCTCGTTTTAGCTCTAACTTGGCTTTGGCAATGGTTTTGCAAGCACTTGAAAATTAAATCCATTTTTTATGGCACTACAAGGTATTATCTCACTGCAAATGATAATTAAACACCTGTGAAATCAATTAGCCCTTTAAGCAGGGGAAAAAAGTTTTCCAATTATGTTTTCGCACCTCCAAAACTTTTATAATTCCAAAACCAACACTCATGGAGAGGGATGTGGTGGATCGATGTTTGGGGGTTAGCTTTCCATAAAGATCATCCCTAAATCTTGCTTTGACTTGATCTCGAGTAAAGGCACTTTGTGGTACCAGCTCCCCTTCCACAGAGGATGCAGTCGTCTTTGGAGCTGAGTCTTCGCAGCTGTGTGTCTGACACGCCACTGAGCTGTCAGCTCCTCTACAAAGGAAGTTACTCACATTGTGTTTTGAGGCTAAGCTTTACTTGACAGTTTATGTAAAAGCCGAGATACCTTAATGGAAACCAAGCAGCAAGATGTTCCATGTGACAGAATCGCTCTCTCTTTATGGGCTCTGTAGCCAAGAGTTCTGAGCCATCTTTATTATAAATTCCAACTCTGAAAACAGACCGACTGGGTAATAGCTGAAAACTATCAGTGGAAGAGTAGAAATCGTGGCTGGCCTTTCAGCCCCACGGGATCATGTGTGTTTAATCGTTGGCTTCGGTAACAAATTAGCTATTCCAGATGCTTCTTTTGGAAGATAATCTACACTTTTGAAGCATTGGATGAATTTGGGGTGTAGGCCTTAACAATTTGGGACTCAAGAAAGAAACAAGGAATGCCAGGCCTTTGACATTCTCTACATTATGCCTCATTATGTGCACAGCCCATTCCAAGAAAATGTTTTCCTCATCCTTCCTAATATTCACACGTGCTTTGTTTTGCATAATGCTCTCACGCACACTGTCTCCTTGGGTCCTCCATAGATCTTGTTAAGTAAGCAAGCTACTCTGATTTCCCATTTTATAAACGAGCATGGATTCGGAACCAAAGTGCTTTGCTTAAAATCAAACAGTTAATGACAAAGTCAAGACCAGAAACTGTGTTTTCTAGAGGTTAGTTAGTATAGGTTTCATCCTATCACTTTACATAAAAATCTCTTAAAGATGTTCTTTAAAAAATTTTTTTCCTAAAGACATTTTTAATGGGATCTTGCTTTAATAGCAGATAGCATTTGGAGAAGTTGATGAATCTTAGCGTTGACTAGAGAAATGAGGCTGATATTGCATAAAACAAAGATGAAAGAGTATTTCTTTATTCTTTAGAAACTTGTTGTATGAATTATCCTGGTGAATGTAGCCAGCAACTTGGGCATTGTGATCTTGTAGGTATTCTTCCCTGAGGAAAAGGAAGGAGGTTGGGCATTCATTCAACAAACATTTCTTAAGAATCCTATGTTCAATCTTAAGATTGCTATGGTCCAGGCACAGGTCTGGGAGCTGGGGTCACAGTGGTTAATAAGAACCGGTAAGTTCCTGCTCTCTGAAGTGTACATTATATTTCCATGGAAGACAGTGAACCAGTAAAACAAAGCTTTGTGTGAATTCAGACAGTGGTAGATACTAATACAGAGATGAAACAGGGCAATGATTGGACAGTGAGTGCCAGATACACAGGCTGGCTGGTGAGGGCATCTCTGGGGAGCGACGGTTTTTCTGAATGTCAACATGCATCCTGAGGTAGATCTGGGAGAAGAATGTTCCAGGCAGAGGGCATAGCAAGTACAAGTCCAGGGGGTGGTAATGAGTGTGGTGTCTTGAGAAGCTGAGAGGAGGCCACTATAGCTGTAGATGGTGAGTGATGGAGAGGATGGCCAGTTCTCATGGGGACCTGTTGGACTGAGATGTGAATAATATTCTACACACCACTAGGAGCCATTGGAGGGTTTTCAGCCTGGGAGTGAACATTTTCAAGGTATCTTTGGTTGCTCTTTGGAAAATGGATTGAACCTAAAAAGACTGAACCTATTCTGGCCTGAAACTAATATGAACCAGAGTATGCTTCTTGTTTTTCTCTCTGCTCATGTGGACAGACCCCCAGGAGTAGAATTAAGGAGATCCAGGAAAGAAAGGTGTGAGGAGACCTGGTGCCCCCTACAGTTACAAAAACCATTAGGTTTTTGCATCTTTGTTTCCCCAGTGCTCAGCGAGCTACCTGGTGTCAAGGAGCTGCTCAGTATTCATTTGTCCACTGAGCAGATAGTAGGGAATCTTAAGGGTCAGCTGGTCTACCTCTCCACTCTCAGATGCTCAAGTTTTTTCTCTGTCCCTTAGCTTCTTCCCAAAATGAGGCCACCTAGGAGTTGGCTAGCTCCTTAGCTGCTTCTCTGGGGATTGAGTGCTAGCAGAGCCTGGGGAGGAGAAGGGAGGGGTGACTCAGAGCTTCCCAGACTCTCTCCCCTGGGGTGCCATTGTGCTTCTACTGAAGGAAAAGGCAGAATCTGGATTTCCGGGCTCTCCAGTGACCAAACCCTCGAGGGAGGCTGATCTGGTAAATAAACAATGAGGTTGTTAACCATCACACAAACTTTTATGTCCCGTGGACACATTTGTATGTTGTAAATTTGTACATTCGCATGCCCAGATGGGAAAGATTAAACTGTCCATAGATAGCTTGCTTCCTGCAGCTTTCATATTATGTTGATGTCCTATCTTTTTTTTGTTGTTGCTATTTCACCGTCTCCGCCTATGCAGAGTTCTGAGGTCTCATTTGCTTATGCAGCACAAAAGGCCCAGGCATGAGCTGGCCCTGGCTATCAAAGTCAGAAGGTGGCTCCCAGGAATGGCAGAAATAAGAGAGGAGACGGGAAAGTGAGGCCAAAGGAACCGGCCGTCATTTCATTAACTGTAATTGGATTCTCGAGGTATTTTATAATCACTTGAGTGCGAGGACCAGACGGAAGGCTTAAGTGCTGACAAAGAATGTAGGGCATGTCAGATCCACTGCTGGCCAGCCTCTGTGTGGTCTTCCTCTGGTGAGGGGAACAGCCAGCAGGAATTCCAAGCATTCTTCTAATCCCAGGGCTGACCTAGGCTGGCTGCTCAGGCAAGTATGTCTTAGCCCAAGAAGGCAAGTGGTCAGAACCTTGGGTGGGCCCAGTTTTCTTTGGGGAGTGGGGAGTCACTGCCTTTGGACCAAGACATTGTTTATCATTACAGAAACTAGGAGGAGGTTCTGCAGGGTTTCCCCCCATCGCAGATACGCAGGAAGGCCAGCAGAAGGTTTGGTTTGAATAGCCCTGTGCATACATTCAACCTGATGGGCAATTATAGGTATACCTCGTTTTATTGTGCTTCACTTAACTGTGCTTCCAGATGTTGAATTTCTTACAAACTGAAGGCAAGACCTTCCACCACCAAGAGAGATTACGACTCTCTTTATTGCTGTACTTGCTTAAGTTCCGTGGTCTGGAGCTGAATCACAACATCTCTGGAGTATGCCTGCAACGCTACTACTTCTCAGGCTGGTGAGATGCAAATTTCCCACTCATCAATGTGCAGAGAGAAGCTGAAAATTTTAACAGTCTGCCAGGCCTTTAGAGATAAAGGGATAGAAAAGGTTAAAAAAAGGAAGGACCTCCCCCTCCCCCGCAAAAAAAGACACTATTTTCTATTCTCTAAATTGGGCCCAGCCTAAATACAGGAATGACACTCATCCCAGGAAAACCTGGCATAGTCGAGAGCTGGGCATGTGGTTATTAGCTGAATACATTGCCTCTCTTTTGTGTTTCCCTTTTGCTTTCATGTCTAAATGCAAACCAGTGGACATGGAGCACTTTGCATCCACCTAATAACTTTTTTGAGTATCTGCGATAGGCCAGACTCCGGGGTAGGCGCTGGCACAACAGCAGGTAGGACCACGGTGCTGTCTCCTGGAGTCGGTGGAAGGGAGACAAGAAACCGAGCAACTTGGTGCAGCGTGAGCGACGGACAGGGCAGCTCAGGGTGCCATGTGAGCACAAGAGGCTCTGTGGCCAAGACTCAGGGATCAGACAAGGCCTCCCACAGAAGTGGAGATGCAGCAGAGGAAGGACAGAGGTCTGGGGTGAGGAGTGCCCCTGCCGCAGCCCACTTCTGGGACTTGGCCTGTCCCCGAGGAGGAATTGCCGTCCTAGAATAGATGCTCAGTGCTGCCGGTCTCTGTCGCTGGTATTTCTGCTTCAGTCCGCACTCCCTGGCCCTGCTCCACTTGGCCCGTCCTCGTGGCACAGAGCCTGGTGAAAGGTTAATGGTAAGATAATGACCTCGGGCTTCCCAGTTGCCCTTGGGCCTGTCACGAACACTTAGTTCTGCAGCCAGGGCCTCTGTATGCCTCTTCTGGACCCATTCATCCACCCGAGGTCATTGTTGTGGCTGGCTCTTGTCACTCCTTTATCTTCCCCCTGTACCCAGGTAGCCCTTGATTTAGCATTTTCAGAAATGCTTAATTGCAGCCAAAGAATGTCGACCCATATGTCCTGGAATTGCATTTATTTCAGAGCAGTTTGGAATTTGGGATTGCTTAGTACAAAAACCGGCGCTCCTTGAGTGGTGGGCACGCGATATAATGTACAGGTGATGTGTCATAGAATTGTACACTTGAAACCTGTATCAGTTTATTAACCAATGTCACCCCAATACATTTACTTTTAAAAGAAGCTGGGGCTCTAAAACCTCACCTCCTTCAGCAACCCCCCAAAATTATGTCCCCTGGCACACTATGTTCAAAATCTGCCGTTCTACCTTTGCTGGCACTGTGTTCCTCCTTCCTGCCAGGCAGCCCTGAGAGGCAACAGAACATATTGTGGGTCCCGCTCCCCTGGTCCAAGCCCACAGCACCCTTGCTCGGCTTCATGGTCTGTAAAATGGGGCCGTTTCCCATGTGGCTGTAGAGATAAAGTGCAGAAACGGGCACAGGTTGTGGAGCACCTGTCCTGCCTGCAGGAGATGTTGAATCAGTGCAGGGATTTTTGTTCTCACTGATGGCTGTCCTTTTCGCACTTGCTTTTATAAATTAGCCGTTGAGCTGCTAGTTCATGAGTGGGAGGCGAGATGGTCTTCCCCTTCCAGAGTGCAAGGTGCACCTAGTATGTGCTGTCTTTATTAGTATGTGCAGGTGGCAGTTACCAGCTAGGCCAAGTTTAAAGTTCTGAGCTGTGAGTAGATGTCTAGGGTGAGATGGAGTGGGGGATTTTGACATGATACGGGATTTTGTCCAGTGTGTTTAGTTGGGAGGCTTGATTCCAAACACTTTTCTGACTCTTCTCTCCTGTGAAAAGCAGGTATAATCACATCTAGCCCTCAGTGTGGCTGTGAGGCTTAACTGGGGTAATGTGTGAGTATGTGGTGTCACTGCCTCCCACAGGGGCCTCCCGCCCCAGCCAGAGCCCACGAAATGTTACTTCTCTCTCTTCACTATATTGAAATGGATTTTGAACGTACATAAAAAGGGACAGTCTTGTGTGGAAAGCCAAGTGTGACAGGGTGAATAGAACCACCTGTCCCTGTGTATTGCCAGCCTCACTCTCTGCAGTGGATGCTGGGATGGGCAGCCTCATTCTGATGAGCATCACAAAGAAATAAATTTCTAATCCTCAACGTGACCAGATACCTGGAGGTTCTACCGTCAGGAATCGCACCACCTCCAAATAATGAGTGCCCTCCCGCTGGGGGCACTGAGTGTCCCCGAGACTGTGGCCAGTCTGGTCAGCCGAGTGTCAATATCACTCACCTGTGTACCCAGCACCAGGACATGGAATAGCTCATTCGTGTGCAGAAAGCTTGTGGGCATTGGTGGCATGAAGAAACGGAGGCTCCATGGGTCTGGTGAATTCTCAAAGACCACAGGGGCCTGTAGATTTCCTTATGAAGCTTACAAGACATCATAATAGAGATAGTACAGTGGCCAGCTAGACCCATTTTCTAGCTAAAATATTGGCTCCCACGCATTTGTTTCTCAGTTCCAAGCTGTACCTTGAGTCAATTTCATATTATTACATGTTATGGACTTTTGAGTTTTTGGAAAAATAATTGAAATTTTAAGGGTTAAATCTGTAAAAGCCAAGAAAGGGTCGAAGGCAATATGGGTAGCAAATAATAGAGCACCATCTTGGATTGACCTGGGGTGCCATGGGGTGGAGTTTGAGTAGGAGGGAGGGTCCCTTTAAGTTTGTTGGCAAGACTTAGAACTAGTGAACTGATTAGGACATTACTCCATCAAGAAATGTTATTTTCAGACACTGCATTTGGGTGGGCTGACCAAGGAAGCAGCGTGATTTTACTATAAGCCAAGACCCTTTAGAGTCCAAGAACCTGGAGTTGGAGCCCTCCTGGCTGTGACCTACCTTGGCAAGGTAATCGGACTTTGAACTTAATGATCCCCGTGAAGTTGGGTTCTATCAAGTTGTGATGATTCCCGTTGACAACATGTCATTCTTCTGCATGAGCCCTTCAGTAACTCATGGCCACCCACCCAGGATGGTGTCTGAGCCTCAGGAGACACCACGCACAGTCTTCCCAATGGCATATGACCAGTACCAGCAGCCTCAGCCCGTCACCTCTTGGCCTCACCCACCCCAGACTAAGTGGTTTCTTTCATTTTGGTGGCTTTTTTCCTGCCCCCAAACTTCTACTTCCTGTTAGCCTATTGCCAGGCTAATTCTTGCTTCTTCTTTAATACTTAGCTCAGAGTCCCTTCCTCCGGGAGAAATCCCTGCTTCTCACTTTCCCCACCAGAGCTTGGCTGTGGCTGTTGTTCCTCTTTGCATAATCCCCACCTCGTGCCCCATCATACTGTTTCCCTCTTAATGATAATCATTTGATAACACATCTGCCTTTTCACTGGTTCCTTGAATGGTACCTGACACATGGTAGACATTCAACTAATGTTTGTTGAGTGAATGAAAAAAAGCACAAAGGAAATGCTCCATGATTTCATTTGATTTCGCTTATCCCAATGCACTTTAGGGAACTACAGCAGTCATACATTGTTTTTATTTTCTTGTTTTCTTAAGGGATGTTATTCAAACCTGGGAGTAAGCAATGATTAAGTACTTATGAGGATAGGAGCTAGAGGGGGCAGATGAACTGTAGATGTAAAGTTTCTTTATAAATCAATTCTTGAGACAAACTAACAATATCATGGGGAGACTAGAATTGTGAGACTGCAGAGTTAAGGGGCTGGATCACTTGCTTCTTCCTTATCCTCTTTGATTAGAAAACACAGCTCACATGGCAAATGTGCATGCTGCAGAGGAATCATGGGGACCACGGAGGACCCATGGGCACGCTGCACCAGCAGCATCCTTGTCTGTGTGGCTTTGATAACAAGGCACAGTCCTTTCAATTAGAAACTGCTGTTCCACTGTGATGCACAGCTTCTGTTTCCAGTTTAAAGGGTCTGCTGCACATTTCTTCCTGGCTCTGTCTTTGGGAATCAGCTCTCTTTTTATTTTTATTGTTATTGATACTGGTTTTAAAAATGTATTTATTCCTCTCTTTCTGATACAGTATACCACAATAACTTGTGACTCCATAGTGTATTACAGTTTATACTGCATGGACTTGATCTCATTTGTTCTTCACGACTTTGAAGCTCAGAGATGTTAAACAATGTGCTCAAGGTTGCATAGAAAGTAGTAGATACAGAACCCAATTCCTTACCCAGGTTTTCTAACTTCATATGTAGTTCCCATTATATTCTATTGCCTCCCTTCAGCTGTAATGATCATACCTACCATATATGGATTGCTTATAGTGAGCTGAGATTTACTTAAAATGTATCATTTAATCCTCACAATGGTAAGTATTAGTCACATTTTGCCAACCGGGAAACTAAGACTCAGACAAATAACTTTTCCAAGATCACTCAGCTTGGAAATAGCAGAGCTGAAATTCAAACCCAGATTTGACTGTCGCTAAAGCTGCCTAACCACTAAAGCTTTTAATTACTAAGCTCTTAACTACCATGCCAGCAAGTTCTCAAAATTTAGGGTGCATCATAATTATCTGGAGGATTTGTTCATACACAGAATTCTGGGTTCTTCCCCCAGAGTTTCTGATTCAACAGGCCTGGATGATGCTGAGAAGTTACATTTCTGGCAAGTCCCCAGACAGTGCCCCTTGGTTAGGGGAACGCATTTTGAGAACCCCTGTGCTCTGTCACACTGCCCACCCCCCCAATACCCCCCTTCCCAGTTGTGCTGAATTACTGCCAGCAAAAATGTGTTTCATATGGAGGGGAAGGACTTTAATTATGCTTTATTACATGGCCCATTTTAAATGAGGTGTATCCCGTACATTGCACTGTACAGCTTTGAGGAGAAAATTATGATGGCCGTAGGGCGGTGCCACTTTCAGGGTTAAATTCGGGGTCATGTCATTTTAATTGCATTCTTCTTTGCGGTCACTTATGAAAACTGTCCTCTCTGTGGCATCACCTGTGCAGCGGGGAACTTAATGCTCATCCGAAAGGGTAACAAAACCATTTATTAATAAAGCTGAACATTCTCTGAGATTAATTGCCTCCCTCATCCACTTACCTCCTTGCTTAGGATATTCTCTTGTTTTCTAAGAAGTACATGATTTGCATTTCTAAACTGGAATCATATCGGGGAGAATTAGCCCCCGCCCTGACCTGTCATCTCCTCATCTTTCTGTCCTGTCTACTGGCAACCATTAATCTGTTTCTGTAGTTGTGTTATTTCACGAATGCTGTGTAAATGGAATAATGCAATACATACCCTTTTGGGATTGGCTTTTTTACTTAGCATAATTTCATTGGGCTGGTTGGGTCGGTCCGTGGTTCATTTTGTTTTATTGCTGAGAAGTATTCCAGGCTATAGATGTACCACAGGTTGTTGAGTCATTTACCCATCGAAGGACATTTGGATGGTGTCCAGTCTGGGACTATTAAGGATAAAACTGCTGTGAACATTCATGGACAAGTTTCTGCATGAAGATAAGTTTTCATTTCTCTGGGATAAGTGCCCAAGTGTGCAATTGCTAGGTCATGTGCTAAGCCCGCTTTCAGTCTTACAAGAAACTGCCAGGCTACTTACTCTCTATTGTGGCTGCACCATTTGCCTTTCCACCAGCAGCATATCAGGGTTCCAGTTCCTCTGCAGCCTCGTCTGAACCTGTTCTCATCTCTTACTTTGATTAGAGCCATGCTGGTGGGTGATATCTCATTGTAGTTTTGATTTGCATTTCCCTAATGACTAATAATGTTGAGTATCTTTTCATGGTCCTTTGTGTATTTTCTTTGGAACAATAGCTATTCAAATCTTTTGTTTTAAAATTAGATTGTCTTTTTATTGTTGAATTGGGAGTGTTCTTTACATATTCTTGATAAATGCCCCTTCTCAGATTTATGATTTGCAGCTATGTTCCCCTTTCTATGGTTGTCTTTTCACCATCTTAATGGGTATTGGGAGAGAGGAGCCCAGCCTTCCTAAATATACTCACCTGAGCTCCTGTAAGTCAGGGCTGGTAGGGGTGGGTCAGGTTGTGGAGCAGGTCCTGGCTCAGATGCCCCAGACACTCACTATTCTTACTGAGATTTGGCAGATTCTCTTGAACAAATGTTTTTCCATTTATAATTATGCCCTTAGGACAATTTCCAGAAACTGTAAATGAATTTTTAAAAATAATTTTTATGAGCTAAATTGTTCTTTTCCTGGGGAGAGTGGCCACAGAGTTCTTTACTATGTCAACCTGGAAGCCCAGCCTTCCGAAGTCTATCTTGCAAGGCAAATACCCCCAGAAGAGTTTACACCCCACGTTCTCATCAGCCTGTTCTGGTTGTTGGGTGACCCCTGAGAAGTTCAGCAGCTGGGGAAGGATCTTCCCTGCACAACATTTGCAGGACTGGAGCAGTGCCTAGAACACAGTACCTGAAAGAATGACCCAGTGAGCGAATGAGTGGAAGCATTTTGGAGGAGGGGATTTGGGGTATGTGAGAACATGAAAATGGTAGCAGGGGGGTCGTGGTCCACAGAAGCTTTGAGGGGGAGGGCACCAAATCCACACATGGTCCTACTGGAACCATTGTCTGCCTCCCTTGTGGGCCATCATGACTCCTTCAGTTATCATAGAACGGTAACTCACAGGCTCATTGTCATCGGGGCCCCGAAGAGAGCCTGGTTCATGGGCTGAGTATGGCTGGAAACCTGAAAATTGTTGTGAGTGATGCCTATGTATGGTCTGTTTGTATCTTTGGGTGTCACTAGGAATGCACACGCTAAACATCCATTGTGTGTGCATGAGCAGACTTCCGTATACACATATGCACACGCACATGCAGTAGTTATAGAAAACTCTGGGGCGGTGGGGTGTTCCCCATGGACATTCTTCTTTCTTACCTAAGAGTCATAAAGGAAAAAAGGAGTGTCCAAACAATCTTTAGCCATCTAGCCCAGCTGGCTCGTTTGGCAGGTGAGAAAACATAGGCCCAGAAAGCTCCCGCGTTGTGTCCGTAATCTCACATCGGCCTAGTTGTGGGTTCCTGATTCCTCCAAGAATGCTCATCCCACACCGTGTGGGAAGGCACACAGCTCCAATCACACAAGCTCTATTTTATTTGCTGCTTCAGCAAGTACTCCCTCTACACAACCACTTAAACAGCGAGTTATGCCCAGGTGTAACTGTCATTTGAATTTTGCCTCTAACTTTTCTGCCTTTTCTCTCCCTCCACGCCTTTCCTAGAGTAAATTGTGCACCTGGCAACTTTGAAACTTGTTACAGTCCAGAACATTAATAGGGTTTTACATTTTTAGCAGCCTAATGAGGAGGATATATAGGACCTTCAGTACTAGCCCCTCGAGGGTTTCTATTCTTGGCATTTATTAAACTTTGCTGTAGCCTGAAGTGTATTTGACCTTTTTATATTTTAAAAAAATTTCAGTTTAAACTTTATACATATGTATTTGTGTGTGTACATGTGTGTACACATTTCCTTCTTCTCCATCAATTCGACAGAGATTCAGACATTATCAACACTAGAACTGGAACATACTTGTCATTTTGTCCCCTTCATTTGGTGAGGAAGAAAGAAGAGAAGCCATTAACCATCAGAATTTAATATTTTTCTTACTTAGCTAAATTTGAGCCCTCTTAAATCTTTTCTACTTTGAAGTCTATTTTGCAGTTTAATTAATGCAGCGAGGGTTTTTATTTTACTCTCAATGGAGATAATCTTAATCCATTCACAGTGACCTTTTCTTGTGCAAATTAGTTCTACACGCTTGTTTAAGCAAATGGTCCTTTGCCTGATGTCTCTTCTTAATGACGGGTTTATAATTGAAAATTGGCTTACTCCCATACACCTAGTTTGTATGACAATATAAAAATAGATGTGGACTTTAAAAATATAAATTTATATATCAGGATCCCAAAAAGAGGAAGGAAGAATCCAATGCCTTCAGGCTATGATTAAATTAGACTATTAGAGTCAGAAAATGCTGGTGACATATGCGACTGTCAAAGTCACACCTGTCTTCGGAGCATGGGAAGTTCTGGAGAAATGAGAGTGATTTCATCTTAGCTCTGAGAATCTGGGCCTTCACAGGACCGGAGCCATCTCTAGTTCCCCGAGTTTTCTTAAATCCATAATGAACTTGAAACTGTGTGCCTAGGACAGTGTTTGTGGAAATCACATTTACATTGGCAACTGTAAACAAAATGAAAGGCTCCTTATCCTTCCTGCACTTCACCAGCATTGACAGGTGGCACTCCTGTTCTGTTTAGCATTTTTTCAAGTGCAAATACCATCAAGTGGTATTCGAATGGAAGAAATGGTCACAAATTCATGTTCCTCTTTCCCCAGTTCTTAGGCTGGCTCCTTCCCCTGTAAGTCATGTCAGCTCTCCCTGTACAGCAGGAGCATTTGTCTAGGGTAACAGAATGTTCTTGGTTAAATGTAGAAACTCCAGCTCGAAGGAGAAAATAAATGTTGTTTTGTGCTTGTAATGGAGGTTTCCTGAGTAGGTTTTAATAGCATGGTTTTATGGGGTGGGGAACAAGAACAGTCTTAGTTCTGTGAATGACATGGCATTAAAAAAAGAAAAGATTGGCAGTGATTTTTTTTCTTTTAAGCTTATGGGGGCAACGCTTTTCTTCAGGACATAAAAATCTGATTTTGTAAACAAAGGCTGAGCAAACCAGATTGTTCCTGGGACCATCTGACTTGTCCTTAATGGACTATTTGCAAAAGACCCAGTGGCTAACATGAAGGTTCCTGTGTGTTCTCCAGGCAGTAGTCCCCATGTCCCCATGGAAAAGTGGGAGCTGCCCGCCTGGAGTATTTCTGAGTTGCCCTGGGGATTTCATGCAGATGTGCATCCACACGGTGTTCATTCATCCCTTCATCCCTAATGGGTCTTTGTTGGCTAATTGTTCCTCCTCTCCTTCCAGGTATGATTATCGGGAAATGCTGCACAATGCCACTTTCTGTCTGGTTCCTCGTGGTCGCAGGCTCGGATCCTTCAGGTTCCTGGAGGCTCTGCAGGTAAGAGACCCTGAAACCTCCCCAGAACAGGGCCGAGGAACCAAGGCAGACTGGGTGGGTAGAATCGTAGCACTTCTCCTGGGATCTAAACACAAGCATGACTTGCCTTGAACACCTGAAATCTGTTTTCCCAAGAAAATTTTGTCTTAAGTGGGGAGCAGGAGGAGGATTTACCCCTGCTTTTGGACATAAGGAGATTAAATGGTTTCACCATCAGGGAGGAGGGTGGGTTCTTCAGGGCATGATGACGAATAAATCGAGGGCAGATCTGCTTGTCACCAGGCAGCCTAGCTGGGCTCTTGCCTTGGTTGTCATCCCCAAAAGCGAATTGCCTGTTCCACCTCCCCTCTCAGTGCAGTGCCCAGCAGAGAGGTGGTGCTCACTTGGCCCTGCATTTTCGAGGCTCTGCTATTCAGAGGTCCCTGGCTGTAGCCCCAGGCCTACGTGACGTCTCTGTTCCTCAACCTCACCCTGCAGAAATGCCTTCTCTTGTTGAGCCAGTGGTCCCCATTTCCTCCCTGGAAGTTGCAGCCAGCCTTCCCTGGTCTCCAGAAAGCATGCTCTCCAACCCCTCCTCCACTCCTTGTGCCCTCGCTGCTATGTTCTTGCCTCCTCTGTGCTCTGCCCCTTGCCTGAAGCTGCTTTTGTCACAGTGCTTCCTAACTTCGTCATTCTGTCCTGTCCTCCAACAGAAGAGTTTCCTTCTCTTGCACGTCTTTTCCGGTGCACTGTGTGTCCTGCGAAGCACATGGTCACTAATGTTCTTGTAGCCTCTCAGGATGCTGGTGGAGCACATCGATCCCTGATTTAGGTTATGAGTTATTTGGAACCAGAATTTTGTCATCAGCCCGGTGTTTTTGGTGATGAGATCACCTTGCCGGTAGTAAATTGGTACAACAGTGGCTTGGATCCCTGCGCACCAAAGGGAACAAAGTTCTGGTTCAGACATTTGCAGAACACGGGGAAGGTGAGCAGTTAAGTCTGCAAAATACTGCTTCAGAAGCAGAACCCCATCGTACTCTCTGTTGCTCATGATATTCGGGGTAAACCACTTGCAAGCTGACCTGTGGCAGTTGCACTGACAAAGCTGTTTATATTCAACGTTGGTTTCATGCTGAGGTTT
The DNA here is from genome assembly GCA_007922815.1 of Macrotus californicus. Lineage (NCBI taxonomy): Eukaryota > Metazoa > Chordata > Mammalia > Chiroptera > Phyllostomidae > Macrotus > Macrotus californicus. The sequence continues at coordinate 175,226 of VMDR010000738.1, forward strand.
TGTTGGTGAAAGATTTTGTTACATCAGTAAAACTTCTCCAGTGAGGCCAGGCGTCTCCATGAAAGACAGGTCAGCCAAACCATGTGGTAGAATAGAAATGGGGCTTTGGGATTTTACGGCAAGACTTGCAAGTGTTACTATCTCGGCTGAATCCATACAATCTTCCTATGACTCGATAACTCATGAAAGCTTACTTTCCTCTCTGGCCTCAGCCATTCCTGCAATGTAAGAAACGCCTGTAATTGAATTTGTACTGATTTTGCCCCTGATGGGAATGGTTTCTGCTGTCACTGTCCTCACTCATGTGGTCCCCTTCTTTGCACAGGCTGCCTGTGTCCCTGTGATGCTCAGCAATGGATGGGAGCTGCCATTCTCTGAAGTGATTAATTGGAACCAAGCTGCCGTCATAGGCGATGAAAGATTGTTATTACAGGTAAGGAAGGGGCTGTGGCCTTCAACAGATCAGTGGATTATTGCTGCCCCCATCCAAACTTTCAAAGAAGATGAATCCAAAAGGTCAGGTCTATAAAAGAAATTTTATCAGAAGAAAATGGTCTGTGTCATGGCGAATATGAAGTCATTTAATATGACACTGTGCACTTGCCAGCGCAGAATCTGCTCAGGCCCAGGGAGTATATTAGGAAAAGGAGAAGTTGCAGGTAATGGATATGAGCTTTGATAGTGGGTAGAGGTGTATATCCACCCCCTTCAACATCCAGAATTTTTAGACATGATATGAGAGAGGTCTTGTACCATCCTACTGCTTCATATTCCTTTCCCCTGTTTCTATATTTGCCATCAGATTAATTTTCAGAAGGAGAGAGGTCTCTAGGGTTGATTCTTATAATTGGTGTTGTCATTGCACGGATGATCCGCTCTGGGTACTTGAGTGAGTCTTATCTTTAATATATCTAGTCAAAAGAGCAGCCTCTAATAAAAATGTTTTTTTAAATGTATTTTTGGCTATGTAGATTTTTAAAATTCTATTGTGATAAGAACATGTAATATGAAACCTCTCTTAACAAATTTTGAGGTATGCAATGCATTATTGTTGTCTGTAGGTATGGTGTTGTTGTACAAACTTCTTCATCCTGTTTAACTGAAATTTTGTACCCACGAATAAGTAACTTCCCATTTGCCTTCCCCCAGCCCCTGGCTACCATCTTTCTACTCTTTAATTTGATGAATCTGACTTTTTTAGATACCTCATGACAGTGGAATCATGCAGTATTTGTCTTTGTGTGACTGGCTTATTTTGCTTAGCATAATGTCCTCAAGGTTCCTCTATGTTGTCCTCTATTATGGAATTGAGACTTAATGTTGTTAAAATGTCAATATTACCCAAAGCAATCTACAGAGTCAATGGAATCCTTATCAAAATGCCAGTGGCATTTTTTACAGAAATAAAAAAACAGTTTTAAAATTCCTGTGGAGCCACAAAAGACCCCAAATAGCCAAATCGATCTTGAGAAAGAAGAACAAAGCTGGAGGCATCATACTTCCTGATTTCAATATATATTGCAAAGCCACAGACATCAAAAATGTATGGTACTGGCATAAAGACAGCCATATAAACCAATGGACTAGCTAGAATACAGAGTCCAGAAATAAATCCACATAAATATGGTGAGCTAATCTTTGACAAGGGTGTTTAATCAAAGTTTGAACTTCTCAAGGGCTGCCTGGGAAGGAGATACAATACTCACTGAGATATCTGAGGACAGCAACAGTTGCTCACTAAGGATTTATCTATAGCCCCTTTGGGTAATAATATTCAAGTTCTACATAAATTACCATGCTTCTTTCTCTAAAATTATAGAATATTTAAATGCTTTTCTTTCATGGCATTCTGTACTTTATCTTGAACTGCCACAGATATTTATAGAATGATTCTTTTAATGCCCTTGCTCTTTTTGATATCCAGAAAATTGAGTTTCTGACTCTGTTGTTGATTCTACTTTGGTGCTGCTTAGCTGGCCGGCTAGCTGGATGGTGAAGTGAGGCAGTGCTCTCCCCAAAGTAGCAGGTGAAATAGTTCTCAGTGAGAGGGCTATGGATTAGGCAAGCCAAGCTGAGCCCAGTGCCCAGAGCACGCACCTTCTGCCTGGTCCTCTGTGAACTGAGTGTCCCTGGGACCTCTAGAATGAAAGAGGCATTTGCAGTCCAGGAGCAAGTGCCCTTCCCGCTCAGAGATGGTGGGCACCTAAAGTCTTTACTCAAGAAAGGCCAGCCCACAGTGATGAATGTGGCTTTTCTTCATGGTGCCTTTTTCCTTTCATGACTTTGACAAATAATGCACACTTAGTAAAGGAAATTTGGGAAATAAAGGGAATACAACACACGAGCCGTAATTTCTCCATTTACGCACCAACGTGCCCATGAATTTAATGTAAATAAGTTGGGAGTCTCGTCTCTGACGCAGAGAACACTGTGGGATACTTCTTTGCAGTTGTTCATTTTCTACCTTTTCACCAAAGTTGATGCATATTCACCTTCTGAAGCAACTTTTTGGCTTGACCCTGAAGGCTGTGTTTTTCATTACGTGCCCACCCACACTTGCTGGTATTCTCCTTCCTCACATGCGTTCTGACTTTGCACAGCTGTCTCCCTGCAGAACAGCGACTGCACTGTCACTGACTGGTTTCAGAGAGCTGGCAACGAGCCCAAGTGTCTGCTCTGGGGAATGTTTTTGTTATGTTACAATTTTTCATTTCCTGTTTTAGAACAGCTTGGATGTTTTTATTTGCATATGTTCTCGTCATCATGTCACCAAGAGAGCTCAGTGTGTATTTCTATATCTATTTTGGTAGATCTCCTGAGTTTTGTTACCATCCATGACCTTTTATTAAGACTTTGGATTCTGCAGCTTCCAAAACAATCTGGCCAAATTGGAATTAATTTATCGCTTTTCCATACCAGCCCCTCAGGACAAGCAAATTAATAACCGACGGTCAAATACCATTACAACTTAGAACTCTGTCTTTTCAATCAATTGGAGTTACCCTCCAGACCCTTTTGCAGGACGGTGTCAAACACTTGTGCCGTGCACACAAAGGAGACGAATATATTTTCACCTGCTGTAGGAACATCAAGGTGCAGCTTATATAAGAGAGGGGAGTGTAGTGGCGGGGTAATCCGTGATATTCCCTCTCTCTTTTCATAACCACAGCCTGTCCCATTTTCCGGAGGCCACGTAGCGATAGCTCTCGGCATTTTTGTAATGGAGTGGTTCCTCACAACCATGATGAAACAGTGGAATCAATCTCCATGACTCTTAAAAATGCCACTGACACTTGGAAGAGAGCATGATTATGAAAATTGAGCAGAATAATTTTTTTCTGGCCTTTCTTTGGCACTCTAGGTAATTTCTCAGTGAGTAAATACAAATAAATTTGCTTTGGCCTGCCAAGGATTCATGATATGAATGGTCTGTCCACCTTCTCCAAGGGTATTTTCCTTCCAGTTACACACTTTGGAGCCCAGATTTACTATCTGCTTTTGGACGTGGCCAAGGCAAGACAGCTTGTCCTTCTGTTCTTATTATGGAGCAGTTTTACTGCTCCTCTTAAGAGCAGTGCTGCCACCTTCCCCCTTCCCCTCCAGTGGAAATTCAGATGTAGTCTTAGTCACAATGCTGTGGGTAACTTATTAAAGCCGCAAACAGAGCATTCCCGGGCAGTTGAGGCCCGGATGTTTGTCCGGTTAGTTACAGGAAGCAAGCATGCAGAAAGAGGTGAGCACAAAAGGGCACTTGCTAAGCACAAGGAGTTGCCCCTAAGAGTGTAGATTCCATAAATGAGAGAGACCTTGCGCTTTAAGTGAAGATAAGAAGCAAGCCCAGGAAACTCACCAGAAACCCAGAGTATACACTTCAGAGCTCTAGACCCAAGCCAGTTCACATGCACACATGAAGCCGTTGGTCCAGCCTTGAATATCGTCACCCTTATGCCAACAATAACATCAGTAGTAATAATTGCTATGCTAATTAAGCCCTTAGTGTTCTAGGCACTGTGTTAAGCATTTCTCTGATCCTCCTTACAACCTTCCAATGTTAGTACCATAGCCCCATCTTAGAAATGAGGAAATGGAATCTTTGAGAGATCAAGTAACTTGTCCAAGGAACTGCTTCTAGTAAATGGTGAAGCCAAGAACCCCCCCTTGTTTTGTCTAAATCATGTGTCTTGTGCTTGACCATTAGCTATACTGCTAGTAAAAATAATGATATCCCTTTGGTGGCTTCACATGGCCATGTTAGAGTCAACTCTTATTTTTTTAAGTGATTACTATAGAAAGGCCACTTTACTGCCTTAAAATGTATAGCAATATGGACAGGACATAGATCCGCCTTTAAAATTGCATAGTGTGGTAGAGAGCAGCGGCAACTAAACCTATTCAAGGCTGGAAAGATGCGTTGTATTGGGGTAAAGTGCTGGAGCCAAAAAGAGAGCTCTTGGGGGGGGCAGAAGAGCTCTCAGGGTGAGGTAGGAGTCACATGCACATAGAATCGACTAACCTTGGCTTCCGATTCATTGGAGAGGCTCAGAGGCATTCCCTGAAAAGCCCCTGAGTAAGTAATTTGTTGTCCCTGGCATGACATGTCTTAAAAGCGCTTTGGAGGGGATGATGTCTTTCAGCCTTTCCCCAAGGCCTGTAGCTCCTTCTCTGTAAAATTTGGTTGTCCATGCACAAGATCAAGGATTTGGGGGACTCCGAGGAGAAAACAGCAATTGCTGCTATAAGAACACCCTAAACAACTGGTGACCTGCTTCTGAATCTTAGAGGTGAACTGTAACTTTCATTCATTAAAGGTCATTAAAGTCGATGTCCAATAAGTGCTGTTTTGTACTCGACACCTGAAAGGCATTTGAACCAAGAGGTCAGTGATTTTTAGTAGGTTTGTATGCTAGAAGCCAAATGCTGTAAAGAACAAAAGCCCAAGTGGGTTATTTCAATGCAATGGCATGTGATTGTTGTCCGGGTATAGTTATGATGTGTTCCCCTTGTGTTACAGATTCCTTCTACAATCAGGTCTATTCATCAGGATAAAATCCTAGCACTTAGACAGCAGACACAATTCTTGTGGGAGGCTTATTTTTCTTCAGTTGAGAAGATTGTATTAACTACACTAGAGGTAAGTGGGGCCACTTGGCTCTCTGTTGAGTAATGGTCCTTTACATGCTTCTCTGGGCCTTCTGTTTGCTGGTGGTGATGTGTATTTGGTCAAATGGGGCAAGACCGACTTTTCTGTGCTTTGGATTGGACAGTTAACTCTGTTTTTCACCTGCTCTGCCATGCCCAAGCACGTAACTCCATTTCTGACACACTCAGGGGAGAGCTGACAGGAGGAGAAACTATACCTCTGACACAGAGATGGGCTGTGGCTCACAGCCTTTCAGGGATATGTGGCTAATGACTGTCCTGTCACTCATACTTAATGGCATCCGTGGAAGACATATAGTAACCAAGTAGGGGGAAATTTTCTACCACCGTAAACATATGAACCACCTACTGGCCACCCTAGTCCAGTGACATTGGGGCACAGCAAAACTAATTCTCAAGACATATACAAGCCCGCCAGCATCTATGTTGCAAGGATGTGTTAAGAGGAAAGTCAAGATTACACCTGTGTGGTTCAGAAAGTGTTAAACTTTATGAAATCAGCCAATCTTGTAGGCAGATGGGTGCCCACCTTCAAGCTGCTTTTTTTAAGGCTGGAGGGAAAAAGGACAGGGAAGCATGGAGATGATTAGAACCTTTGGAAGTAGAGCAGAGAGCGATGGCCTGAGGCTACACCAAAGTAGCACAAAGAGCTAAGAAAAGATTTAGGCAACTGCACACTCCTGAGTTATAGGCATGTAGGAAGGAGAGCAGGGGTGGTCTGGTGAGGCTCAGCATGCGGTGACTCTGAGGTGTCTGCATAATGAGGTGGTGGCATTTGGGGCCTCCCTTTCAGAGTATTTCCTTTGGAGCACACACTAAGAAGTCTGAGTACTACCAAGAACATTGAGGTCACCCTGTTTTGCCCATTCCACTATTTTCTTGCCATTCTGGGTATCCGAGCCACTGCTGGTCCTCCCCCAGGCACAGTGAGGCATTTACTTACCTATGCTGAGCCTAGCCTGGGCTCCTGCTCTCACCTGGGGATGTGTTCAGTCAGTGTCCTCTCATGAATGGTGCACCTGTTTTTTTTCTATCCTGAAACTAGGTGAAACGGGCTGTGTGGGACCCAGGCTCACCCCATGAAGGGGACAGTGGGGTCAGAATGGCTTCAAAATGCTTCCTCATTGCAAGCAACTTCTCCTGTACCTCCAAAGCGCTCCCTTCAATTAAATTGAGTCCCCTGTTCATAGCAGCAGATTTGAATATTTAGTG